>PVJH01010685.1:0-72493 GCA_004026705.1 Nesogale talazaci | reverse complement strand
AGAGAGATGCTTCACCCATGGTCTCAGAGGGATGGCTCCACCTATGGCCTCAGGGGGATGGCTCCACCCATGGTCTCAGAGGGATGGCTTCAGAGGGATGCTCCACGCATGGTCTCAGAGGGATGGCTCTTCTGCTCTGTCTCATGGTCTCCATCCCAGCTTCTGATGCCTCTGCTGCTTCTGCCATTTCAGGCAGCACACAATGTGGCTTCAATGTGGCTCTTGTCTCGGTGGTCAGAATCTCAGTTCCAAGCTGGCTCTCTTATAAACAGTGCTATGGCAAAACTGATTAATCCTGAGTTAGAGTTCTCTGTACCTTGTTTGCATCTGGTGGGAGTTAAGAGAAATGAATGGAAGAGACATGAGAATTCCATTACTGAACTACAAGTGCCACCTTGATCCGGCATCAATTCACCATACATTAGATTTCATTGAGCATCTTGGATCAAAGTGCTGTGGGGTAGACTTGGTTGGTCCAGCTTTAGACCACAGCCCTTGGCAGTGCAGTAACAGACTTCCCAGGGAGTGGCTAAGGACTCGAATTTCATGTGGCTTCCCTTAACTAAGTATACCCCCACTCTTTGATAGAAGTAAGTGGCATTGATTGAATTGAATCTCTCTTTTGCAAATGCAGGTACTGAAGTGCTTGATCTCGGGGCAGGGCTCTTGGGAGGGGAGAAGTCAGGCGTGGACAGGTTGGGCTGGGCCGAGTGTCATATCTGCATTCTATTGTGCGTTGGTTCGTCCCTCTAGGGTCCCTTGATCATGTGTTTCTCTTTGGAAAACCCATGTGGGCTTATTCGTCATGGGGAGATGACAGGTTGATTACTTCTGAGGGAGGGCTGGAACACTAGGAATCCATGGGGGAAAGACATTTATGTTTCAATCATGGCGGGGCTTATTTTTAATCACAAAGAATTGCTGCATTTTGCTTACTTACTTATTTGTTTTCAGGGCTGGCATAACTAGTTAACCAAGATACAAAACGTTAGAAGTAAGCTCTGGCTCTTGGGATTCATAATTCAGGGACGAGCTTCTAGCCCTATGTATTAGTCTAGGTAGACTAGAGAAACAAATCTGTAGACACTCATGGGTCTAGAAAAGAGCTTTATGTAAAGAGTCATTGTGCATTAAGAAAGCATTCTAGCCCAGTCCAGATAAAACCCGTTAAGTCTGATGTTAGCCTCTACGTCCAGTACAAGTCTGTAAATTCCTCTTCAGACTCATGCAGCACTTGCAATGATGAGAGTACAGGAAGATCACAGGCCAGTGGGTGGAAAGGCTTGCGGATCTAGTGGTGGCGGAAGCATCTCAGATTTGACGTGGGTCTCCACGTGGCTTTTCCAGCTCAAGGGTACGGCTGCATCCAGCATAGCTTCATCAGGCCTGCCCTCTCGCAGGGAGTAAGCATGTATCCTGCCTCCAGCCAGAGAGCTATTTATCTTCTTCGAGCCTCCATGAGGTCATCAAGCTGCAACCTGATGAACAGGCTTAAATCCACTCCTTCAGTCTCAACTTGACAAGAGATGATATAATCACCACAACCTACTAGTTTATTCTCCCCAAATCTGAGGTCAGAAACCGATTTTTAAAGCCTGACATCAGACCTCAAATCCTGAGCTCATTGAAATGTTAAAATACAGCTTTGCGTCTGAGAAGAGGACTGAAATGGGCCTCTCTCTTCCAGTCCAATCCTTTTGTTCATTGGGGTGGGGGTGGGGCTGGGGACTCCCCCTTCTAAGGGGAGAAAGGCCATTATTGGCATAAAATCAAGGGGACTATGATGTCTTACTTCTTTGTAACTCTTAATGGCATCCCAGCTTCAAAGTTTTAGGAAGAAATTGAATTTTGATGTGCAGCAAACCTAGCTGATTTTCAGAGCGTTCTCAGGATTGCCTATTAAACTCTTGGGCAGTGGGAAAAGCAGAATGTCCTAGAGCAGCAGTTTTCTCGGCCTGCAGTGAAGTGGCTTAACAACTCAGAAGGGACCTTGGAGATACAAGGAAACCTTATGGAAATGGGCCCCAAAGAAGTCGGGCATTCAGCCTAGGGGGGCGTGATGCGTTGGTTCCCACAGTGCAGGTCTGGAGAAGCTTCATGTGTAAACACGAGTCCTTGGCTTTTAGGAAGTCACTTTGTCAGTTTGGCATCTCCTCCCACCAGGAACCTTTGGGTGGAAGCAGGTGCTGGGTGAACGGGGATGGAGGTGTGTTGGCAGAAGGCGAGCAAAGCTGAGCTCTGGGCTGCAGCTGCTCTTTTGGACCACTCCAATCTTGAGGGCCACTCACTGTCCCCCCTCCCACTGCCCAATTCTTTTTCCTATATCCATAGAGAGGGATGGGAGGCAAGTGGTTACGAAGCAAAGGGCCTTGGAGAGATGAGTGTAGAAGATCCAGAGGATAAAGCCGACTTGAACGGCTAAACCCTTGTCAGTTCCCTCTCTGATGCACATGAGGCCTGAGCTGATTTTCAACCTTGTCTGTATGCTTTTGTTTGTTCCTATTGGGATTTATCTCAGATGTTACGTCATTGAGGGTCATCCTCTTGAATTTGTGTTATGTTTTTCTGTATGGGAACCCAGGATTGATGAGCCTATAGAATAAGGGGGCTTGGGGTGGGGGTGGTACAGTTGTGGTAGAGGTGGTCGGATAAAGGGAGCCAATGTCAGGGAGTCCAGGAAGGAAAAGAATGCTTTGACACTTTGCATTAGCAATTGTACAATATTGCTTAACACTGAACTTTGGAATGATGTGATACATATATTAACTCCAATTAAAAAAACCCCAAATGACCGAACTTTGGCTGAACTTTTGCACAGAGAGGACAAGAGAAAGCTGGGCAATGTGATCATCTTCTTCCGGTTAGTGCTTATAATCAAAAGTGTGTGGCTTTCTGATGCTTGCATTTTCTTTAATCACTTCTCCTCCTTGATGGTTCTTTCCTGTCCTGGTTGTCCAGAAGGACTGGGGTTCCTTTTGGAAATCTGCCATCTGGTTAAATTGTGTGCTGCCACACTGCCGCTGCCTTACTGACAAACCTTGGGAGGCTCCCAGGGCAACTAATATTAATATATAATCATGAGAGCAGGACATTAAACTGTTTGGCAGTAGGAAAATGTCACAGAGCATTAGTTTTCAAGACTCAAAATAAAATGACTTAACTAAACCCCTCAAGCTTCAGAAATATAGAAAGTCTTAGGAGTTGCACCCCAGCTTAACTCTCTAATATTTTCATTGCCCCCTGCAGAGTCTCTGCTCCTGCCAGCTAGCTCCCCAGCCAACTTCTTAATGGATCTGTGATATCCTCATCCTCTGGCTTGCTCGAAATAGCCCTCTGAGCGGTGGTGCTCATCTTCCCACCCATAGCTCGTTCCCTAACACTGGATCCAATCCTCAGGCAGAGCAGGCGAGAGAAAGCAGGTGCTGGGCAAAGTGCTTTCGGATAGGAATCATGTGGGCAAGAATGCAAATGCAGACTTCGATAGTGTATCAATGTTGTTGATAGTATATCAACATTACAATGTTCAAAGAAGAAAGACATTCTTCACTTCCCGTGGGATTGAATATATTTTATGTACAAATACATGTTCAGCGTAACGCTCTACAGAAGGTACTGTTGGACAGCATGTATTTTATAGCTAACATTTTTTTAAAAAATTTTTTGGGGGGGATCACTGTCCTCTGATGGTCGTGGGAGCTACCCAGTGCTGCTCCTGAGAGCCGCTGCTGGATTTGAACCACCAAGCCCGCGGGCTGTAGTTTCGCAGTCAACCACTTATGCCATTGGGGCTCAGCCCTATTTATTTCTGAAAAAAAGATGTGAACTCTTATTGCATTAGGTCAATTCACCTGAGGGGGACATATCAATTATATTTTCTGCTTGGTAAACATTGTTCAGTCTTGGCAAATCCCAACTGCTTTTCTCTCTCTCTCTCTCTCTCTCTCTCTCTCTCTCTCTCTCTCTCTCTCTCTCTTTCTTAACCATGAACTTTCATCAACTGATTATTCCTCCTTTAATTAAAAAACAAAAGACAAAAACAAAGCAGCTAACATTATTTTGTGCGCATTTTTCTACGTCATTTGGTAGTCCTCATGCCATCTTTAATGGCCATGCCATGCTTCTCTGCCTGTTTTTCTGTGCAGTCTGAGGGCCTTTCCTTTCAGACTACCCGGGGGCTCTTGCTCACTTAGACATTGCTGAGCTGCCTGCATCTAGCCAGAGCCTGGACTCTAAGCAGGATGATGCGTGTCTTCATTTTGGCTGAGTGTGAGTGTCATGCTGAGTCACACAGAGGCTTTAGAACCTCTGCTTCACACCCACGTGTGTCACAGCCTGCATCAACTGTCCTTTCTGTCCATTGGCTGCTCTGCAAGTCCAATCCATTGACTTTCCCCCGAGTCCACTGATCGCTTCTTGGGACCATCGACTGCCCCTTAGATCTGTCACTTGTCTATTGCGTCCACTGGCTGGCCCTGGGGTCTGGTGTGGAGCATGAGTGGCAACTCTAACTCTTCAGTAGTGGCCAGGCCTGGGTGGGAGTGGCCAAGTGAGGGTTCTTGAGAAGGATCTAGATTCTTAGGAGCAGGTATCCTGGCCAGGGTTTAATGGCTAGGGCTAGTCATACTGAGAATGCTTCCAAAGACCGTTGGGCTTTAAGAATACTTTTTGCCTCGACTCTGGCATCTTTTGACTGTGTGTGCAAGAGTCATATCTCAAATCTCCTAAACCTTGTTCCATGGCAGGCACCCTCGATTATGTATTAAGTCATACCTTCCAAAGATGTATTGGAACCCAAACCCTATACCTTTAGATGTGAAGTAATGTAATTGCTATGTCCATAGGGCAAATCAATTGTGTGTTCATGAGGCCATGTTAGCACACGTGCACCCCATGGGTCCTCATCCTAGTCAGTTTTGAATGGTAAAAAGAGCAGATTAGACACAGAGATGACCACAAACTGGGGGTGGGGTGGTAGATGGAGTAAAGTTTATAAGTCAAGATACCAGTATAGGTCCAAGACTACTTCTAAGGAGAAATCAGCAAGGCCAAGTGCCTGATTTGAACTCTTAGCCTCTAGAACTGTGAGAAAATAGATTTTCCGTTCTTTACAGCCACTCTTTTGTGGTATTTGTGTCACAGAAGCTCTAGATTACCAAACTAATCCACCAGGGCCGGTGAGCTGTGACTTCAGAACAACCTGCGATGTTTATTGGCTGTGATCCCACGTGCTGATGGACGTGTGTGATTGCAGGATGGGCAGAGAAGAATGACTGATCCTAGAGGAACAAGGAGTAGAACTTGTTACCCATTGCTTGGATTTCTCAGAACCGGAGGCTTGATGATCTCAATCCAAACAGGGAGCTGTTCAGACTGCTGAGAAGGTTTGAGTTCTTCCCCATGGGAGCCTCAGCTTCCACCAGCCAGGAGAAATCTTTGATGGCAGCAGAGAGGAGTTTTATTGATGCTGCAGGGTTCTGGAAGGTTCTGGAGACTGTTGAGAGCTGAGCACTCGTTAGTGCGAGGGTCCTTAGAGCAAGGAAAAACAGGAGGAAGGGTTGTTCCTGTCGGGAAACTGCAGCCTGGCAGGTTGGGCGCGTGGTGGGCATGGGCGCTGTTCTTCCTGGCTGTGCTGGGCGTTCCGTTTACTTGGGTTCTTGGCAGCAGAGACCTATTCCTTGAAGTCATCGGTGAACTAGACACTGGAGAAGAAGACTTGGCTAATGAATCCGTGGCAAGGAGAAGAAATTGGCTAATGTTTTTCTAGACTGATAATTTGATGAAGCTGTTTGAGTAAAGTGGCGGAGAATGGATGGCTTTTTTGATCCCCACTGTGACTGGAGGCAGCGTACCTCTGTCCTCTGTCCGTGCTTGGTTCTGCCCTGAGGGGTGAGGCCAGGACTTGGCTTCAGCTAATTTTCTGCTTAGAATGAGTCAACAGCTGGTGGTCCTGACGTTTGCTTCCAGCTGTTCCCAGGCATCAGGGTTTCCTCTAGAATGATGATGAACTGTGTGGTTGCCAGATAAAATACACGGTGCCCAGCTGAATTTAACTTGCAGATAAACAGGACTTTTTTAGTGTACTAATGTCCCAAGTAATGCTGGGACATACTTATGCTGAAGAAATATTTGTTGTTTAGCTGACAATCTAGTTCGATGGTGGGTTGTACATTTTTATTCCCTAATCTGGCAACTCAAAAGTGAGCTTTTATATATATACACATATAAATCCATATTAATACAGTGAATATATACATTTTTAGACTAAAAAAGCTGGTGGAAAATTCCATTATATTCAGTTTTTATTTTCCACAAATCTTTTGAAGTCTCCTGTGGCAGTCATGTGCTTATGTTAATTTCATGATTGAGATGTAGGGGTGGAGTCCAGCCTGTTAATCTGGAGATAGCCATTGAGTTGCCAATGAGGCTTCTGTGTGGGCAGGGCTTTCTCCTGATATGTCTGGAAATCTCAAGATATTTCCTGGATGGAGATGAGAGTCTATCTTCCCAGTTGTTGGGAGTTAGTCCCAGAGACTAAACTCATGGACAAGACAAGAGGGGCCACACGGCTTTTCCCCGATGGAGCCAGACCTCTAAAGCTGGAGAAGCCATGTGGAGAGCCCTGCTGGCGCTGAGTTGCCTCCACCACTACTGGATGCTGTTGATGGACCCTGAGCCATCAACAGTGAAGCGAGGAGCCATGGGGAGACCCGTGCCAGCACCAGGATTCTGCACCCACTGGGCGGTGACTTTGTGAGTCGGAAGGAGACATTATAGACTGGTATTAGGTATATGGACTAGAATCGGGCTTATGACTTTGAGCTGGACTGGGTTGGGATGTTTTCTTAATGTCCTATTCCTCTTGTATATAAACCATACCCTTATATCCATATGCGTGTCTATGAATTTGTTTCTCTAGTCTACCCGGACTAACACACCTCTTATATAATCCTCATGTGTAAAAGCACTGAGTGATACACATGGTTACATGTTTGACTACAGGCTGAAAAGTTGATAACTCAAATTTATCCACACACACTTCAGAAGCCAAGTCTGGGCATCTGCTCCTGAAAGATGCTCTAAAAGATAAACTATCCCAAATTCAAATAAATATTTTTAGAGACCCTGTTATTAAGTCTTTAAAAATAGCTATCCCCTATTTAAAATGATTGTGAATTGAGTGTATGTGTGTGTCGGTTATCTTTTTGACCATCAATGTGACATTCAGCATTTAAAACCACCTGCCTCCCTCTCGTTCAATCCCACCCCATCACTCTGATTTCATTTCTCTCTCTTGTGGTCCTCCATCCTCCCATTCACCCAAGTCAACACTCATCAACACTCTAGTCTGTTGTCCATCTTCCTTCCTTTGCATGCCCTGCCTTGGTAACCTCCAGAGTCTGTTCCCTTGGTATGCAAGTCTTTGTCTTGGTTTTAATCCTTTTTTTTTCTCTTTTTTTCCCTCTTTCTCCCCCCTCCCTCCCACCTAACTCCTCACCATCACTGCCCTGGTGGAAGTAGGAAGCCCAGCCTTGCTCCTGGAGAGCTGCTGCTGGATTTGAACCATCAATCCTGTGGGCCGCAGCCCCGCACACAAACACTGTGCCACCGGAGCTAAGCTGGTTTTAATCCTTTTGTTAGTGGTCTTAGACAACATGTGCCTCTTGTAATGGGCTAACTTCATTCAACATATTCATCTTCAGGTCCCTGCTTTGAAGTGCTTCCTGGTTTCATATATGAATGTGTTATATCAATGCACGGTATTCCATTGTGAGTATGTACCCAAGTGTCTTTAGCTATTCTTCTACTGATAAGCATTTGGGATGTTCTAATTTCTTGTCTTGTGAACAGTTAGTTGTCTGGTGACCACGGGAGTGCATATGTGTATTCATGCCATGCTCTTAGAGGTAGTGCTGTCTTGTAGGGAATACCTTGTTGTTTGAGGTAAGGCCTCATATTGCTTTCCATGACAATGGTTGTAAAACCTTTGTTAAGTCTTAGCAAGACAAACACAAACAAGACCCAAAACAAAAGGGAATCATCCAAATGAAGGCAACCATCCCAATGAGGCCACGATGGTGTCCAGAGGACTCACAGCTGTGAGGTTAAAAGCTAAACCCAGGAAGGGGTCACAGAATCATGGCTGGCAGCACCACATCAGTTGACCACAGTATCACTGGCCAGGGGCACAGAGCCTGGAAGGGACCCTCATAGGGACACATACACTACAGCAGGAATGAAACACCTGTAAGATTGGTTCAGGCCCCAGACAAGATGGTTAGGTATGACTCCGGACCCGTGGCCCTACTCCCTGAATTCCCACCAGACACACCCAGACGAGTCCCAAGGGTGAGACTGCCCCTCCCTGTTCTGGCCAAGTGAGTTACCACGACAAACACTCTGCCTGATGGCCAGACTCTTCACCTTGCTGGTCAGTGGTCAGATAGAACTCAGTGGAAGCTGAAATCAGTGTGGAAACTCAGAACCAGTGTAGGGCTCCTATTGCAACAACCACAGACATCTGCACACCTAGTGCTTAGAATCTAAATTGTAAGGCTAAGGCCACAGCCACTGAGAGCCTTATTAAGCTGTGCTAGTCGGCACACTTGGGCTTGCTTGCCATGAGTTGGAACAGGCTGGAGAGTGACCAGCCACCAGCCAGAGACTGACGTTCACATTGCACACAAAGGACACACCCTCTCTGCCTTTGTCTGTTGTCCACTTGGTCTTCCTGACCCCTCTTTCCCCCCCCCCCCCACCCCCCTAGGGAAGCAGTTCCAAAAGGCCACCATGCGGTTATCTCTGGGAGGAGTGTGGTGGATGGGGAAAAGTCAGCAGACAAATGTAGATGCTGTCTATTGTTTTCACACAAATGTGGGTATATGAGAGGTGACTTTTAAGAAATTGGCTCATGGGGTTTGGGTTGGTTGGAAAATTCAAAATCTGTCTGTAAGTCTGACTGCATGCTGAGAACTCATCAATCTGGAGGCTGACATCTTTGGGCCAGGGCATCTAAATGACAGCTTGAGGCTCCATCTTCAGGCCTCCGCCCAATTAGGTGAGGCCCGCTCACAATATCGAGGGTCAGCTTTAATAAGGGTCAGCGGACTACCAAGAGACAACCTCCCCAGAAGTCTCTAGACCAGTGTTTTGTGTCAATAGTTGGCACCATAACCTCACCAAGAGCTAATTATCCCAGTGGCTCTCTGGTAACAGACTACGTATATAAAATACCAAACTCATTGTCATCAGTCCATTCAGATTCTTAGTGGCTCTCGAGAGCAGGGTTGACTGCCCCTGGGCGTTTCTGAGGCTGTAATTCCTTATGTGCTTAGAAAGCCTCATCTTTTTCCTTTGGAACGACTGGTAATCTTGAACTGCTGACCTGCGGTCGCCACTACATGTCCCCACTATGCCCCAGGGGCTCCTTGTGAGCGGAAAAAAGGAAGGTGGGTAAATTAGATGGCAGATTGGGGAGGTGATTGGGGGCATCGTCAACTGATTATTCTATTTTGGGAGACCGTAACCTTACCCTGTGAGTTTGAGTTCATCACACGGACTTCTGGTGGCAGTGGCTGCAGCGACACTGGCAGCACGTTCTTGCTGATCAGAATGGATCCCATCATGGCAGGGGCACTCACCAGAGCATGTGACCCCATATAAGGTCCCTGATGCCTGGGCGGATGCTGGGACCACAGGCTGTCTGGCCTGGCCCTGGCTTCTGCTAGCTGACTGATGGAGTCAGCTGCTGAGAGGTGACGGTATGGAGTGTGAAGAATTGCAAACTGGATGCCACGCTTCTCTCTTACCCTGCCTGTTTCACCACAGTCCCCTCTCCTCGGATTCATTCTCCTCGGTATTTCTTTTGGCCAGCCTCCTGTGTGAGAATTCCACATGGCGGAATGGATACCGAGCGCTCCCATTGAGTAAGTCAGACCAATACTTAGCTTGGAGTTGTGCTTCTCCCGTTTCTCAGTGCCTGCTTTTCACTCTGCCCCCTGCCCTGCCCCGCTGCAGCTGCTTCCCCTCCCTGCTCAGAGGGCTGCCCAGGAGAGAGAGCACTAGGTTTGCACCCCGGTGAACCCCACAGGTTGCTGCCTGTGGATAGGTGGAACAGCCAGTGCTTCCTGGAATTCTCTGTGGCAGAAACTGTGGAGCGGGAGCTGGCTGCCTGGGGGAGAGGCCTCCTGGACTGGGGGTGTGCACGAGGCTATGTTCTCAACAAAGGCATTCACACTCACACTTCACTTTAGGGGATGGAGCCCTAGCAGCCTGTCGCTCATTTTTGTCCTTTTCTCCCTATGGGGGACTACATGATATTTGGTGACTCAATACTGATTCTCGACCGGATGTTTCCTTTCCACTGATGTAAGTTTATAGAGCAGCCTGTGAGCAAATGTTTATGTGAGAGGGAGGCAGCGAGGGAGAGGCAGAAGGGGCCTCTGGAGTCCCCCAGAGTGGACCTCATTGCTGCTGTCTGCACTGGGGAGCCGGGCCTGGCACATGCACTCTGCACACAGTGGCGCACAGGCGTCTGCTCCTGGTCTTCCTGAAGGAGTCTGGTGTGCTGAGCTGAGGGTGATTGCTGCCTACATGTGCCTCCTGCAGCTCCCTGCATAGGAAGCTTAGGGAGAACTTTAGGATGGCAGGGGAGACCCTCTGCAGGTGTGGCCACCACACCTTGGTGTATCTGGCTGGGAACCAATGCCAGAAGTGGGGTGCCATATCTGCCCCCTACCTTCTCGCTCTCCTCTGCTGGACCAGAGTGGGACACCCGAGAGACGAGAGTGCGGCACACCAGAGGGAGGCTCTGTCCCCGCTCCCTCCGGTGGTGCAGGCCTTGGGAGGGCTGGGTTTTTCCTATCACCCTTGAGAGAAAGAGTGGCCCAGAGGGACCAGAGTCTTCTCTGCCAACACCGCCGTCAGATGCGTCAGTTCGCGGTCTTCTCTTGCCCGTTCAGCGTTTACATGCATATGAGGCCCTGGAAGAGGCCACAGCCCTCAGAATGGCATCTTTGCTTTTTAAGTGCTTTCAAGATGACCTGGCAGCACATTTGTCCGGTGAACGAAATATACCTTTGTGTGCTTGTTGGTTTGGTTTGGCCTACTGATGAATGGGAGGCGCGGGGGGCGGGGGGGGGGGACGCCTTCGTGTCTGTGGAAGGGGAGGGCCCTGCTAAGGATCAGTGATGAGGGGTTCACTGGTGGGAGGCAACAGCCAGCTCTGCCTGGGCTCCCGGAGGCTCAGCCTTTGTCAAGATTTCCAGACTCTCTGCGATGCCAGCAGCCCGGTGGGCAGGGTGGGCAGGCTCTGAGCGGAGGGATGGAGTGAGCAAGGACAGGGCCATTCAAGACTGGCATGTGTGGGACCTTTTTTTAACCAGGACCTAGCACTACCTTGTTAGAGGTCGGGTGACCAACTTCAAGAGAAGCCATCTGTTCTCTGCCCCTTTTTTCCGGTTAGCCACTCTTTGCTGTCACTGCTCACAGCTTGTTCGCAGGTGTGCTTTGGGCTAGCCACCCTTTAATAATTCCTGCTTCTCAGACTTTTTTTGTGGTGGGGGGGGGACCTCACTGCTCTCCGGTGATGGGAGTAGGAGGCCCAGCCCCATTGCTGGAATTGAACCTCCGTCCCAGTGGGCCGCAGTCCCGCGCACAACCACTACGCCACCGGGGCTCAGCCTGCTTCTCAGCCTTTTCACTTAGCAACCCCCCTCCCCCTCCAGCGGGCCCCTGACACCCAGCAGATCCTCTTCAGGGAGGCTTCTCCCCTCCCCTCCCCCATGTGGCTTCAGCCCCTGAGGGCTTTGTCCTGGTAGCTCAATGGCCCTCCTCGGCTCTGTCTTACCTTAAAACTCCTTGCCCCAAGGTGGCATTTTGCACCCGGGGTAAGTGGGTTCCCTACACCTGGGGACCCTCTGTTCTTTGGACGGGCTCCCAGTTCGGCCCCAAGATGTTGTTCTTGTTTGTGGCTGTCAAGGTAGCCCCAATTCATGAGGATTCCACAGGATGAAATAAAAAAACTGCCTGGCCCTGCCCCACCCCCAGATCGGTTGTGGATTAGCCCTGTTGGGGGCCAGGGAGTTTTCGTGGACTGCTTTTCAGCAGTCCAGCTCCAGGCCTTTGTGCCTTGTCCTATTAGTCTGGAAGCACTGCTGAAACCAGGATGGCAGGTGAGACACAGGCAGACAGATGGTGGCTCTGTGTGCACTGTGGTGCACTGACCAGCGGTCAAGCCTGATTCCCCCCACGGGAGGTGAGGAGTCAACTACTGAACTGCCAGTTGAGAGAAGGGCAGTGTATTGCATGGGTGTCTCCAAATGAAAACCCAACACAACCGACTCGTGAGTCCAACTCATAGGGTTTCAATGGGCTTGAAAATCTTGGCAGGACCATCCAGCCTCATCTTTCTCCATCACAACAGCTGGTGGCTTTGAACCACTGGCTTTGTGATTAGCTGCCTAACACTTCCCCCCCAGTGTTACCAGGGCACCTAGATGCAACACCCATGGGCGACAGATAGCAACAGCCCAGGAGGAATTATTATTTTGGCTTCCTCTCCCTCCTTCCCTTTCCTAGGTCCTCAAGCCGGGAAATCTCTGAATCAGAGCTATATGTGAAGACCAGATTTTTTTTTTTTGTTCTTTTCTATAATTTCCAACGTCTTCTGTTCCTTAGTCTTGTACTTCCTAGCAATTTGACGGAAGGACAAGAGGTAAAGCATGTTTCATCTGATTTATAGAGCAGCGGCAGCAGCGGCTGCATGTGAGGGAGGTAGCCGTGTTCTGTGGCGGTGCCTCCCCACCATGTAGAATGCAAGGTTGGGGCCCGGGCTTTGTGTGTTCTGCAGCCTGCAAAGGCCACTTTGAATTTGACACCCCGTGACACAGCCAGTGCCTGGAAACCCTGAAACGATCCCTGGTATTTGTTCTTCACATTGGGTAGGCTTAGGGGGTATTTTTAGCACTCCCCCAGACAAGTCATTGCCAAAAGAGGTGGCGACACTGATCAGGTGCACGGTGGGAGACAGAGCTGAGTAGCGGCTTTCTCTGGCTAATTTTAGATTTCCAGTGGTTGAGGATGGGAGTGAGGGAGGGCTTAGAACATAGTCGGTTTGCTTTCAGGACGACTCATCTCCTGGTAGACTAAAAGCACACAGGTCTTAGGGACATTTTTGAGCCCAGGGATTTGGCACTTCCCCACCACACTGCCTGGCCCAGTGTCTTACTACCCAGACTGTCCCCTGCTTACGGATTGAATTGTGCCCCCTGGCCTCCCACAAAAGAGGTGCTATAAATCTGAACCCCTCATGCCTGTGCAGGCAACCCTTAGGTTGACATGTACCATGGAGTTGATCCCAACTTGCAGTGACCCCAGAGGGTGGAGTCGCTGTCCATTGGGGTTCAGAGGTTTGCAGGAACACACTGTTAGGTCTTTCCTCTCATGGAACCTCTGGTGGCTTTGAATTGCTGACAGCTCTGTTCCAGCTGAGTGCTTACCCAGTGTCCCACCTGGTCTCCTTTATCAGTGTAGGAGGGTGCTAGGTTAAGCCTGTCACCTCTGGGACATCAAACGTGCAGATTGGGCCCAGAGAAAGCAGCACAAGAAGCGAGACTTGTATTTCCTTGTCCTTGCCACAGGAAGATGTGCCAAGGAGCAGAGACTGTGGGCTTTCCTAGAGCAGTGAGAGCGTCTTCCCCTAAACCTGGCGCCCCTTAAACTGTGGGGAAATGGTTATTTGTTAGTGAAAGCAACCGCTTGTGGATTTCTGTTCTAGTGGCACTGGATACCTAAGACATCCCTCCTGGCCAGAGAGAAGGGACACGTGCTCTTACCATTCTAGCATCAGGCCACTGAGCTGCAGGCCAGGGACTTGGAGTCGAGAGCATCTGATAGGACCCAAGTCTCACAAGCTAGGTCTTACCGTCTATGCATTCAGCGAGGGACAAGCGCTCGCTTACCCCTCTCCAGCTGTCAGTTTGACAAAGTGTGGTGGCTTGCATGTTGCTATGCTGCTGGATGCTATGCCACTGATAGTTTAACTATCAGCCTGGTCTCCCACGATAGACAGGTTGCAGTGGCGCTTCCAGACTAAGACAGAGTAGGAAGAAAAACGGGATGTTTTGTCTGTGAGATTCAGCCAGTGAAAATCCAATGGATGACCACAGGATGTTCTGTGACACGGTTCGGAAGATGAGTCCCGAGGCGCTCACAATACACCATGGCCGTCACAGTGGCTCCAAGCATACCGACCGATGTGACAATGGTGCAGGACTGGTCCTCCCGAGTCAGGGCTGACTCCTTGGTAAGGTGGATGCTCCTTGGGGCTTTCTGGAGATTCTCGAGCTGCAGAGTCGTCACCGGATGAATGGGGAGAGGTGCTGGGCTGACCTCCGCTGACAGAAGGACCTGGCTCCCGGGAAAGGAACTCTGGCAGAGATGGCCTTTGCTAGGACAGTAGTGTGTTTGAGAGTGGAAGGGCCTTCTGATATCTCTGGAGTATTATAGGCAGGATGAATGGAGGGGGCGGACAAAGGGAAGGTGCATAGCTGTGTGCCTAGGAAAATGCATGCCTGTACCTTTTCTGGGAGCCAATTGCCAAATGGAGGAGCCATGGGTCAATTGGGGAGCAGTGGTCCAGTTGGACTTTGTCTACTTAGTGGGCAATTCTCCCTCTCACTCCTTACCTCCTCCTTTGAGCACCCAAGTCAGATTGCTTGTTTTCCTTTTGTGTGGCTTGCAATGACTCAAGCTACCTGTACTTGTGTAATTCACCATGGCTTGGAAGCAGTTCAGAGGAGCTCTGGTGACATACTCCAAGGTCAGCTGTTCGAAAGCAACCAGCCACTTGGCAGGAGAAAGATGGGGCTTTGTATTCCCGTAGAGTTACAGTCATAGGGTAAACTCATATCGGTTCTCCCCTCCCCAGAATCAGTTCAATAATGGTGAATTGTGGTTTGGTTTGAGTTTGGAAGCAGGTGGGTCAGGAGACTCGGAGAGGAATTATTTCCCCAAATGATGGGGACATGTCCTGTTGCATTCAGGTCTGAGTGACCCCACCAAGAGTATCCGAGCCTCGGCTTCCCTTTCTTAGGATATAGAAATACGAACAGGAGTCAACTATCGAAGCTTACTGGCAGGCAGCTTCACGGCACCTTTGCTGCAGGCCCTGAGGCCTGTGGGCTGGAGCAGGAGCTCACATAGAGATGGTGAGTGGGGACAATGCCAGTGCTTGTGCCCGACCTTTTCCTCCGTGTGTCCCCTCTGCTGAGGACCAGGCAGGGTCATGTCTTCCCTGCTTCTCCCCGGTTCCTCGTGAAGGATTCATAAAAACAGGGAATTTGGAGGTACTTCCTATTGAAGTGCTTGAATCCCCCCCATGCTTAGCTCCCATTCCTTGCTGGGCTTTGGGAGGAAACTGAGACTTTCTGCTTTTACAAAGACTTACAATCTCAGAAAGTCACAGGGTCCGCCCTTCTCTGGCCTGTAGGGTCGCAATGAGGCAGAACGGACTCCACTGCACCTGATGACAACAGCCGTTCAAAAGGATAGAGATGAAATACCCAAAGGACAGAGAAGCCTGCCACAGGGGCACCTCCGCTCTCCTGTAAGCTTCCTACCAGTCCATCCACTCGATGGCACACAGTTGGGTTTTGTCTGGCCGTTCATTGACTCTGGCTCCAGCCCTCGTGGCTGTCTTGGGCATGCTCCATTTTGGTGTGCTTTCTCCTTCTAGAACAAACAGGTTTTGTTCTTGGGGTGTGGCCTTCAGGTCCTAGCTGGCCTGGGGCCATTTAGGTGTCAGAAATCTTCAGCACTGCCCTGAGCCAAGAGGCCATTGCTCTGCTACTCCTTCCCCATGCCCCACTCAGTTTTCACCAGGCAATTTGGAAGGAGGAGATTATGAGAGAAAGAGAGACAGAGACAGCAGGTGACCCACGATTGTTATTCTGCTTCTGGAGTGACCCTGGGCCTTGGGTTCGCTCTGGGTTTCTTGGCTTCTGTTGCGGCCCAGGTGTTCCTGCCACCTGCTTCCATTCAAAACTACCGATGTTTATCAAAAGAGCCCCCTCGTTGGCATCAATGGTTAAGTTCTAGACTAGTAGCCAAAAGGTTGGCAGTTCAAACCTATCCAGAGGAAAACAGTGGGTGGGGGGCACTTCAGAGGGGCCATATCCTTGAAAACATAGTCGTTCTTCTGTAATGACTCTCCTGACTTCATTTTGCCTGGAATGGATTGATCACGCCTATCTTTTTCTTTCTGTCTCTGTCCAATGTGTGTGAGATCCACCCATGCCATGTGTGTAGTCGGTCTGTCACTCTCAGTGCTGCCAGTATCCCATCATGGGAATACATCACATTTACTCAGTCTTCTCTCCTGGTGGCACAGGGGGCTAAGCATTGGGCTCCTAAAGCAAGGTCAACAGTTCAAGCCCATCAGCTGCTCCTAGGGAGAAAAATGGGGCTTTCTACACCTGAGAAGAATTACAGTCTTGGAAACCCACAGGGGCCCTACCTATCTATCCTGACCTGTAGGGTCACTGTGAGTCTGAGTTGACTTTGGTGGCAGTGCCTTTGGGATTTTGAGTTTTTCTTCTGCTCATGGGATTGAATGCTCTGAAGATTTTTGACTTCATGACCACAGCAGCTCCAAACGTGGTTTTTATTGTTCTGATTGTGCATGTGTGAACCTCTGCACTTAGGATGAGCTATACTTCCAGATGCACGTGATTTGCTTTTGCTGGTACATTAACTGCAGAGTGTTTGAGCATCCGCTGGGTGCCCGGAAGGGAGCCGGGAGGAGTACGAGCCTACCTTTTGGGAGGAGCCAGGGAGAACAGTGTGAGAGGGGCAACTGCTAGATGGCTTTCTAAAGGGGTGGGGGACCTTAAAGCCCGATGAAAGCCAGCCAGGGAAGGTGCTGGGAGGAATGTTTCGTGAAGGGAGAACACTGCTAGCTGACTCACAGCTGAGGCCCAGTCATGCCTAACGGAATGAAGCCCTGCCCAGCCCCAAGCCATGGCCACACCCTACTGCAGATCCGCTAGGTGTCCTCCCCAGGGTTTTCACTGGGGATTTTCAGAAGTAGATTGTCAAGCCTTTCTTCCTAGTCTAAAGTGAACAGACGTCCTGCTTTTTAACAATTTAACAGCGTCCTGCGACATTTCCAAATTAAAATAAATATATTAAACAACACTATTTTTGCGTTCTTTGAAAATTTTTATTGCTCCATATAGATCAAAATTTTAAATCAAGAACCCTCCCTCTCGGCGCCCCCTCCCCCACCCCCAGTCAATGGTGTCCTGCTTAAAATCTGGTCACTCTGTGGACCTAGTCCATCTCAATCTGGAAGCTCCTGATTCCTGACACTACTAGGCAAGCTGCACTGACGGCCGGAGTGAGTAGCTGTGGGTAAGAGGCATTGGTCAGCAATCAAACCTGCATCTCCTGCGTGGAAAGTACTCAGACGACCACTGGTGCCCATCAGTGAAATAATGGTGGAGGGGATTTTACTTCACGTTTGCTGGCAGGCGGAGGGAGGGCTGTGTGGCAGGCAGAGGGGCAGGTTGCTGAACCACCCAGGAGGCACACCCTGCACTGTGCTCCTTCGGTGCCCAGGACAGAGGGAAAAGCAATAAGCTCACTGCCATCAAGCTCATGTCAACTCCCATTATGCCACGAGGGCTGCTGTGCCCAGGACAGGCCTACCGAAAACCCGGGGGGCTGTCCCCTGAGGGCCACCTCGGAGGTGGGAGGTCATGCTGTTTGGGCCCTCTGTTTTCCTGTTTTTTTTCCCCAATGACTCACCTGCCCCACACCAAGGGTTCCAAATTCCCAGCCTGTATTTTTGCCAGGCTTAGCTATTAGAGGTGGCATCCTGCCTTAGGAATCAGGGAAGTTGGCTTAGCCTAGGGGACACTCTGTTTTCAGAAGGAGGGCGGAGCAGTGGTGGTATGAGTGCCCTGAGAAGGAGGAAGTGGCCCGAGCGGCAGGCCTTGTCTTGCGAGTGGCTCCAGGCTTCCCTCCCAGGCCTGCTGGTGTGGGCTGCTGAGGCTCCCAAACAAACAAAAGACCCAAATTCACTGCCATCGAGTCAGGGTCCACTCATAGCTAGCTGCCTGTGGGTTTCTAAGGAGTAGACAGCCCCTTTCTCCCTCAGAGCAGACTGGCGGCTTTCAAACTGTTGACTTATCAGTTAGCAGCCCAATATGTAACCACTCACTACTAGGATTCTTCACCGAATCCCAAGCGACCCCCTTTTCTTGAACATAACTCCTGAGGACCCTGGCCACGAGAGTCCTGTGATGAGATGGGGACTCTCTTCAGAACAGGGATGCA
Source organism: Nesogale talazaci (assembly GCA_004026705.1). Classification (NCBI taxonomy): domain Eukaryota; kingdom Metazoa; phylum Chordata; class Mammalia; order Afrosoricida; family Tenrecidae; genus Nesogale; species Nesogale talazaci. The sequence goes on along the minus strand of PVJH01010685.1, from coordinate 54,157 downwards.
TGCCTCTTTCCATTGTCCCTGGGAATGCCTCTGTGAATGCACGCCTGGTCAGAGCTTCCACAGTTTTCCGCCCCCTCCAATATCACTGAGTGGAGACGATAAGCAGACTCATGCATTGAATCATCTTAAAGCCTCCCTTGAGTGGAGTAGGCTCAAGCCTCTCTGGACTCACGGTCCCTCAGAGCCGTACGTCTCTCTGGTGGCTGAGGGTTTGGGAGGCGAGTGGACCCTTCCTCTCTGGGGCTTTGGTTTCTTGTATTTAAAAACCAAATGATCCTTCTGATTGGGGGATGTGAATGCTGAGAACTAGTATTGCCAATTAAGAGATCCTATAAGTATCCACTGGGAACTTCCCATCCGGTGGCCTCTCGGGCTTTCCTGCCCAGCTCTGCTGTGATGGTATGCCTCCTCAGTTGGTGAGAGGAAGAGGAAGGATGCCTCCAAAGGGTTCTTCCCTGCCAGTGTTCCCTCTCCCTTGGCTCTCACACAAATCTGTCCACCACGTGTCTGTGCAAAACCACATAGACAGAGCCGTGTGGTCCCCAGGGCGTCTGGTCGGCCAGGAAGGACCTTAGCTCCTGGTGTGCGCTCTCGTTCAGCATGTGACTGAACGCGACCTCCAGAACTAACCTGGCTCCTACCTTGGGGAGATGTAATTAGCCAGAAGTGTTCTTCACTCTCGCAGCCTGCCCAAGATAGGTTTCTTTCCATGAAATCCTTAGAAATTCGGCGCTGTGGAGGATGCTGGTTGGAGTTAGCAGGCAGCGATGGAACATTCTTGGAAGGTCTGCCGAGATGCTAATTTTAAATGTAAATTCTTTGCGCAGTTAGGAGGAAAATGCAATCACTCCGGCTTCCAAGTGCGCACTCTGCATTTTTGCCATTCCTCCTGGTGGCCGAGGGGCGGGTTCATGACTAACTCCCTCAGCATCCTGATTATGATGTTAGATTTGTACTTGGCTTAGGGGAAGCCTTGGGCCCAAGACATTAACCCTCTCTTTCCAGTTCACAGCATGTGCAATTGGTTGCCCTGTAGACTTTCTGTTGGTCTTTTTTTTTTTTTTAAACTAGTCTTTAGAAGTCTTCTCCCGTTTGCTTTATGGATGACAGATGTCCTGGAAAACTAGTTGATTTCTGTTGTAAAAGGTACCCGGTGATTGAAACATGCTCCGCCTGATAGCTGTTCTCTGTAGCCAGTTCTTTCTTTGCTCCGGGTCCCAGGCACTGCCTTGTCCCAGGTCGGTGTGGCAGGGTCCATGGTCTGGGGTACACTGGGGGCTAGGGGTGCTCCTCGTGTACAGTGTGCCTGAGCAGGCGGTTCAGTCCCCTAGACTCCAGAGAGACACTATGATGAATGTACGCATGCAGTTAAGACATTAATCCTCTCCCCCAATCAGGAATGTTGCATACCTTTTTCTCAAAATAAAAAACTTGACTGGTCTGAGGGCTTCTCTGTTCCAGAGACTATGTTGGGTTATGCATGGAGAGGTTCAGTCTCTCAGCTAAGCTGGCCTCGCCCAGGAGGGTTATGAATCCTGCTGGGGCCAGCAGAGGTTTGGGGAATGATCTTGCTGTTCTCTCTGTATACAGGACAGTGTTTGTCTTCATGCTGTGTTTACCTCCTAGAAAGGATGGTGGACTCACTGATGATTGCCTAGCCCTGTGAAAATGTAAAGAGGGTTTTACATACAGATAGTTGTAATCATGCTATTAGAAATGATTACAGAGCTGTTTACTTGCTTTGTTTATGCATATTTACAAGACAGTATATAGAATGCAAAATGAAGTCTCCATTGTCTGTCTTGCGTTTGTTCACTGGATAGACTCGCGGGGTTTTTCTAGTCGGCAAGAGCAGTGAGCTTGGTGTGGGGGTCACCAGGTCCGTTTGTACTGAGTAGCGGAATGGAGGAGCTTGCTCCTCTTCCTAGTGGAAATGTGCTGGCACATCCAGAAGGCTGGTGGGAAGTGGCTTCTGAACAGAGGTGAGAGGCAGCGGCTCCAGCCTTGAAGCTGTTCTCTTAGAAAGCTTCCCGAGTTCATGCTTGAGTCCAGACGGAGTGGCTTGCCAGAGGAAGAACTGGGACTCATGACCAGCCCCAGCTGGTCAAGCAAAGGCGTCCTCAGAAACTCTCAGATGTCTTCTGGAGGCCAAACACCATGGATGGGAGCAGCTGCTGAAAATTGCCAATGTCTTTTGAAGACTCCCTCCTCTATGATGCTCTTTGAGGCTCACAGACACAGCTTTTATATTCACATGGTTCCTTTCCCCCTTTCGAGGAGCCTTGGTAGCATGATGAGTAACACTTTGGGCTCTCACCACAAGGTCCGTGGTTCGAAGCCACCAGCTGCTCCTCAGGAAAAAGACGGCACTTTCTACTCCTGCAGAGTTTCGGAAACCCTCAGCAGGCAGCTCTCCCCATCCTATCGCTGTTGCTCTGAGGCAGAACTGACTTGAAGGCCGTGAGTTGGGTTTGGTTTCCCCTCTTTTGCTGAAGTAAAGAGCTCAGAGATCCTGTATTTATTAGCGTTCTTATAGAAGAACTGGCTCAAATGCCACTTTTAGGCAAAACTGGACCATGTTGTATTTGGAATGACAGTTTGATTAATTCTCAACTTAAATTATAGTCTGTAATGTCTGATTTTGGATGCTAATAGTACTAGCTCCATTAACAGTCTCCTACTGAGTGGCTTGTACTTTTAATTTTAGCAGATGAGTGTGAATGGTGACAACTTGCACTAAGGATGGATGTGGGGAGCAAGGGGCTTACCCAGGTAACAGGTTTGTCAACTTGGAAGCCAGTCAAGAATAGACCCCCTCTCCTGAACCCACTTTCTGTCAGCTTGGGGGAGAACAATGACCTGTTTACAACTGGCCTAAATATGTACTCGATATGTAGGTTGTTGTTTTTGTTTTGTCCTTAGCTTTATCTCTTGACTTTTAAAAGGAACGCAGCCTGCTGAGTCCAGCTGTGGTACTGCACAGGCTGGACGAGGCAGGCCGGTGATGCCACTAGGAGGTGTGTGGAGGGTGTGGACCGCACTGGGAGAAGCTGCCTCCCGGAGAAACTCCAGAATGACTGCCTAAATGTTTGTCCTGTTTTTCAGCAGAAACGTGTTTACTTTTAACAAAAATATCCCTCTGGCCAGTTACCACAACAAATGCATTTTTTTTAAATAAGCCCAGCTGAGGTGTATCAATATACCTATGAACCTATAACTCCATGTTAGTTGACTTTTTCAATCTGAATGAGTTCAGGGCAGCGCTGTCATTATCAGCCAACCCCAGTGATGCTCAGATCACGTGGTGGCTTCTGCATGGCCTGCGAGTGGATGGTGTTGTCTTCACGACTGCTGCTGCTCTGTCTACTCCTTCTACCAGATTTCCTAGTCGTTTAGTTACATTTTGGGGACAGCTAGCATTTGTGAAGCTAGATCCATAACTTTTTAGAAAATGAAGTAATTAAGGGAAAAAGAAGAAAAATTTAAAAAGTGACTTCTGTTCCGTTACTAATTATGGTACATCTAATCGTGTTGTAGTCAGCATGGAAAGATTTTACTAAATAATTTTGCTGTTCATAGAACCTAAGAAGTATGGCAGGTAAACAATTTACAACTCTATCACATATCATCCTGTGATTAAAATTGTTAGTAATTATTACTAAAGAGACTGAGCCTCGGTGGCGTAAGTGCTTGAGTCGGGGCTGCGGCCCATGGGCTTGGCGGTTCAAATCCAGCGGCGGCTCTCAGGAGCAGCGCTGGGTAGCTCCCATGACCACCAGAGGGCAGTGATGCCCAACAAAAACAAAACAAAACAAAATATTACTGAAGATTCCGTCTGGTCTTGATACAGAAGGAGGAGGTTCATGGAGTGGGGTTGGGGAGGTGACACAGTGAGTAAATGAACTTGGGGACATCAATCCAAGTTACACCATGGAGAAAGGGCACACGAGCCAGACAGGGAAACGGAGACCTGGTCCGACCTCTAGCTCTCCCCAGCCAGTCTCAGAATCGGTTTCAGCAGAAGCTTCGTCCTCCAGAGGAGGAAGGGCAGCAGGCAGATTCCTCTTTGTGGGACGTGGGTGGAGTGCTGAGGGGTGGCCCTGAAACAGAACCGCGGATGACACCAGAGACCCCTTTGGAGTACCCTCACTTACTCAGGGCCTTGGGGAATCGCAACAGGTTATCCGACTATGAAGGCCAGCAGCATGCCCTTACGATGGAGTAAGCGTGACCTTCTCATTAAGATAAGACACAGAGTATCATAAACGAGCATAAGATGCCCCATGCCTGCTTGGTGATGCCACATGGACCGCTGGGTCTCAGCTGGGAGTGGTTAGGAACTGAGTGCCAGCCGGCCATATGTTGGCCAAAGTCCCTTCTGAATTGAAATGTCTGCTCGGAGCAGAAAAAACTCCTCCCTGTCAGAGGGTCTTGTTTAAATCCACATACCTAGCTTCAGGTAGAATGGAAAACAATAATAAAGGTTGTCTTAAGTAATCAATACATTCAAGCTTTGTTTGGGGGTAAATAGGAAACCCTAGGACTTCCATTCTGGAGTGTGAACTCCTACCCCAAACAAAATGAGGATGCTTCTAGTGTGAAGGTGAAGGTGGGGACCCTGTAAGCTTAAAGGATGTTCCCTAAGAATTTGACCTAACCTGAGAAATGGGCTGGAGGGGACAGAATGCTGACCTCCATTCCATTGACATGTCACGCAGGGAAGGATAGAAAGGGAGGCCTGCCTAGCCAGGGGATCTGTAACTATTACTCCCTCCTCCCATGCAGTGTGGTGGGGGTAGGGGGGCGGGGGAGGGGGGGTCTTGACTTAGCTGAGAGGGGAGGGGACATTAACTCCCAGCATCCAATTTTTCTTCCTGAGATGGTGGAATGTTACAAAGGAGTTGTCTGTGGATGCTGATGTTGAGGGCATCTCTAGCAATTCATTGCAGAGAGTTCCTACCGGTCACGTGTCCACATCCTGTCTCTGTTCTGAAGAGAAAGGAGGCAGATGTGGTCCAGGGACGCCCACAAATAAAGCAGTTGTCGAGGAAGACTGCTCCTGTAGCCATTTGTCAATGATTACATCATGTAAGGCAAGTTTTAGATAATTTATAATGTTTGCATGAAAGCAGGAGTAGGTGGAAGTGGGGGTTTCTTTTGTCTCTTCTTGGCATATAATTGAAACAGAGCTTGAAGTAAATGAGAAACATTTGTGTGTTGGAAAAAGGATTCCCGAGTCATCTTGACTGGGGTCACATAGCACTTCCTATTTTCTTTGGAGCATGTAAGTGAGTCTCATCTGAGAAGAGCCTTTAGAACATTACCATTTGTATCAGTTTATAAGTAAATGCATTTCCTGACCCAGGGCACTATCAAAATTCTGTGTGTGTGTGTGTGTGTGTGTGTGTGTGTGTGTGTGTGTGAGAGAGAGAGAGAGAGAGAGAGAGAGAGAGAGAGAGACCGCAAGCCAAGAGAGCTTAAAATAAATCTGACTTTTAGGTGAATCTATGTATTCAGATCTTTTCACAATGCCACTTCATCAGAAACTGCTCTTTATAAAGAAATGTGTGTCCGTGCATTCAGCAATTGCATGCTTTTTCAGTAGGTCCAAGAAGTGCACTGAGTTTGCAGAAGAAGTCTAGTCATGTAGTCATTCGGAAATGGAACCAGACCAGATGTGAGCACATGCTTCATGCTGGTGCAATGTGCGGAGACAAAGAGCTTTCCTTGGCCAGGCTGCCGATGTGTCTGGTCTGACTCTAGCCTAACCAAGCTGGTGCTCTGAGTGCCACCCACAAGGATCCTTGAAGTGCCAAGGTACAGGCAGCACAGTAGGTGTCTTGAGATCTCATTTTTTTGGCCAAGACTTACGTTGGACACTGTTTAGGATACAGAGATAAAGGCAGGGACATTCCTGCCTCCCAAGAACTCATCCTTGCCAAGCTGAATGCTTTGAAGAAGATAAGTGCCCAGTACAAGGCCTCTCATGGTAGAGAAAGACCCCAGGAGTATAGGGGAGAGAAAGACTACTTTTAGCTGAGAAGATCCAAGGAAGTGGCTGAGAGGGTATGGCCTGGATTTGGGGAAAGTTGACTTGTATCAGCCAGATGAGGTAGTCTTTCTTGGAAGGAATGACTTGGGCACAGACTCCAAGATCTGTGGGTGAGTAGAAAGCAGGATGTGGTAGGCTAGGGAAGAATTCGAGACATCAGACATGCTCTAGGGACTGGTTTGTGGTGTGTGTGTCTGTCCATCTGTCTGTAGGAGACATGAGAATAGGGCTGAGTAAGGAAAAATCAAGGAGGCGTCTCCTGACCCACTGAAGAAATCTGAACCTTTAGCTGAAGGCAGTGGAGAACCTTGGTAAAGGGAAGAGGAGGAAAACAACTGTCATTGAGTTGACTCCAGTGGAAGGTGACCCCACATGTGTCAGAGGGAACTCCATGGGGTGTTCAGTGGCTGATTTGGGGGGGAAGTAAATCTCCTTGACCTTTCTTTCAAGACAGCTCTGGGTGGACAAAGACCTCAACATTTGAGTTAGCAGCTGAGGATTCTGATGGTTTGCACCATCCAGGGGCTCCCAGAAGGAAGGAAGCAGGCAGAAATGCAGGACTGGGAGCAGGGTGACTTGGCACAAGAAAGGAGAAGTTGGAGGAAAGCATGCTTCTGAGTCTAATTCTTCCCTGTTCTGTTGCTGTCTCCCTGATTGATGGACTGCTCACTGTGGCTGGGCCCTTGGGAAAGAGTATTGGATTTTTCCCCTTATATTTTTATTACAGTTTTGAGTTTTCAAAGCAGACTGTGAAATCACTGAATTATACAAGTCTCACAAAGAAAGGTCTAATCCCAACCTCCTCCCTGCTCAAATTCTGTCCTTGCTCATCTTAGTTATCTCAATAAGGTCTGCAATGGAAAGTCTTCGTTCCCTTCTCTCCCTCTTCTCCCTGTCAATCTGCTGGGTGCCAGGCTGGATGTGAGTTGCCAGCAGGAAAGGGCAGACCAGGCCCTCAAGGAGGGCCTAGTTTAGACAGACTTGGGAACAGACGATTCTAGTGCAAGCCAAGAGCCTTGGTGGCTCACTGGTTAAGTGCTCAGTTCTTTGAGGTAGGTGGTGGTTCAGATGGCTGATTTGTCCCCAGAAGGACTTCAGAACCAAACCAAATCAAGAGAAAACTAAAACCAAGACCCATTGCCAATGAGGGGTAGCTAGTAGGTTTGAGCCTCTGACCTTGTAGTTCCTCCTTCTCAAAATGATCAAGGCTTAGGAAGCCCTAGGGAGTAGCTCCAGTCAGTCAGGTGGGGCTGCTATGTAATCAGTATGGACCTGCGGCACACAGCGGAGATTTCCCTGGGAAAGAGGAAGGCCTGTTGGGGTAACTCTCTCTACCTGTAGAAGGTGGTGCGCATTCGCACCAATTTCAAAAGTATGGCATGTATGTTTTGTTCTATTTTTTTGCCCTACCCCAATTCGTATTTGGGGCAGAAAAGAGGCTAATGTGTGGATTATGGAAGTTACCCAGGGAACCTATTATTCATAGGTGTTACTTATTACCTGTAAAATAATTTAATAATACCTTGAAAATATTATGATTATTGTTTGCTAATTTTCAAGGGTCCTATTAATATATCATCTAAGAACATTTTGGTTTTTGATCTATTCTTTCTTCAAGGATATCAAACAGCAACTACTGCCTTGGGGAGGAGGGCTACAGGACTTTTTTTTTTTTTTACTAAAAAAGGTATCATCTTCTATCTCCTAGTGTCTAGCACAGGATCCGACACTCAGATGTGTGATAAGGTAATGAAGTCAGGGAAGTGAATGGCACCTGTTGGATTTATTTATCTTGACTCAACAACCCCCCATGACTGAGCAGAACTGCCCCACAGCATGTCCTTGACTGATGATCCTTTCAGAAATGGATTACCAGGCCTTTCTCCTGTGGCACCCCTGGATGGGTTGAACCAACCACCTTTTGGTTAGCAGCCAAGTTCTTAACAATTCCCCCACCAGGGCTTCCTTTGAATGGGGATGACTGGTTGTTGTCTAGTTGTTTCCGACTCGTAGCCACTCTAAAGGCCAGAATAGAAGTGCCCCCGTGGAGCCCTGATGGCATAGTGGTTAAGCATTGGGCTGCTACCTTCAAGGTCAGCAGTTCAAATCCAGGAGTTACTCCCTGGGAGAAAGATAAGGCTTTCTTCTCTCAGGAATATTTACAGCCGTGGAAACCCTGTAGGGCCATTTCACTCTGTTCTGTAGGCATGCTGTGAGTTGGAACCCACTTAGAGGCGTGGGTGATGGGGGTGACTTGCTTTGGGAAGCAGACTACCATGAATTTCTTCTGGAGAGCAGCTGGTGGTTGGGTTAGAACTGCCTACCTTTTGGTGCAGAGCTGAGTGAGTAATCCCTATGCCCAGGGAGCTCAATATCCATGCGTTTTGCCTTCTTTCTAATAAAGACAGTTGCCATGCTCACTGATCTGACTGCTGGTCGGGGCTACTCTGCAAGTTGGCCGGAGAAATCCTATCAGAGGCAGAAGCACCTGAGAGCCGGTGACTGTTTCCTGCTGGTGTTCCCCAAGTTCTGGGGTGGGGTTGTGGTGGGGGAGGGGGAAGAGGGTAATTTACCAAGAAAGGTTTAGTAGCTTCCCAGTGACCTAGTCCTGTCACTATCAGAGTCCACTTGCAGTGCTAGTGAGGCATGAGATGGGAAGGAACCATAGTGACTAATGCCCAGGGGATAAAGCAGGGGCTTCCTCTGCAGCCCCCTCCTTGGCTGGGGAGTCTGGCCCAGAGGCTGGTCGGGGTTAAACAGCAAAGAGTCTGCTTTCTGGCTCGCTCATCCGTGCTCATGTGTCCCACACGATGGAAACTCTGACTTGTTTTCCAAAGAAGGGAGCAATCCGAATGGGGGAAGGAGTCCTTTCCTCAGTGGGAAAGGAGCACGAGATCACTTTGTTGCCCTGTGATGTGTTACAGTTCTTTGTCATTCTGGAATTGGCAGGGCTTTGCTTTTCCTTAGCACTCGTTTCCATGTCAAGCTATTGTTTGGAGTCAGCACAGAAGAATGTGGGGTACCCGCATGCACACGCACAAGAACCCACACCTTATCTGTCTTAATAAGTGCAGAGAAGATGGCAAAATCCAGTGGGCTTTACTTTGGGAGAGGGTGTGGGGTGACATAATACAGAGCAAGTCCGAATGAATGTGTGCATTGTACACATTTTCACTAGAAGGAAAATAGAGTAGACTTTTTAAACTCCAAGCTCCCAAACCAAATTCACTGCCATGGAGCTGCTTCTTAACAGTGACTTCATAGAGTAGAACTGTCCATCTTTTACAGAGTAGGAAAGCCTCATCTTTCTCTTGTGGAGCAACAGGTGGTTTCAACCTGCTGATCTTATAGTTAACACCCCAACACATAAGCATTCCATTAAGATTATGAGATTTAACAATATTTCTATTCATGTTAAAGCCATGGGATATGCAAAATGTCCCCATTATTCAAAATAGGCCCTCATTTAGAGCTTTGATTCTGCCTTTCACATAGTAATCGTTTTTGTTGTTGTTGAGAATATACACAACAGCGTAGCGCAGTTCAAGTTTCTACATGTGCATTTCCGGGATGTGATTTATGGTGTGTGCATTGCTTCTCCCCCTCCTTTCCGGAGTTGGTCCTGCTCCATCGATGTACACACACTCCCGGCCCCTGAGGGGAGGCTCTCACTGTCTGCAGAGTGGCAGTAGCCCACTGATCGCGTTCAGATCCTCCAGGCAAACATTCTTTACTTGTGATGCTAAGCTACTGTTTGGCTTTAAGACGACTTCCGGGGATGCTTTTGTTTTAAGGTTTAAAGATTATTTTAGGTACAGTCATTTCTGGGGTTCATCTGGCCTCCATAGCCCCAGGACATCAGGATTCCAGGAATATTTGAAATTCTGTTCCACATTCCCCCATTTTTGGACAGGATTCTTCCACCATCAGTTTGGTGGTGGCAGCCAGGGACCAACCAGGTCTTCTGGTCAAAGTGAAGGAGGCAGTTCTTTATGGAGGTTTTGGACACACGTGGCCATCCCTCCTCCACTTCATGATTCTCCTTCCTCCCTCGCTCTAGATGCATTGAGGCTAATTGTTGAGTGTTGTTGGGTGGTCTCTGTAACCCACAAGATCCAAAAGACTGTGAAAGGAAGTAGGAGGTAGAATAGAAACAGGAAACATATTGTTAGGCCAATTAGCTGGAATGTTCCATCAACCAAGAAACCAAATCCCATGAGGTGTTTGGTTATCTATCCATAAGCAGCATCAGTAGCTACTGTGTGTGTGTGTGTGTGTGTGTGTATTATAAATCTATCACACTTCTACCGACTCAGCACTCTATGGGTGTACAACTTAATGACAGCAGTTACATCAATCAGCTATGTGAGTTGAGCCTTTTAAGATCGGAGGAATGGCATTTTGGCATATACCACTATGCACTTGTGTGAGGTGGGTTATCAAAACTGAGTTAAAATGTTTGATGACATGGTGTCAGTTTTTGATTGCTGTCATTAAAGAGTATGTGTGTGTGTGTGTGTGTTCTCCCACCTCCCTATAGTGTGATTACTCGACCCCAACAACAAAGAAGTCTTTGTTTTGGATAAAATGTGTTAGCTCAAATTACTAGAAAAAGATGGAATTTTCTTACTTATTTGGCAACAAAAATATTGATAAGTGTGAGAAAGGCTCAGGATGGTCATGCCTCCGTGTCCTCGACTATTCTTTTAGCCAGTGACCGCTGACCACTCACTGCAAGAGGCAGCTAGAGGAAGGATAAGGGACCCAAGGGAGAGGTGTTATGAAACAGGCAGCGGAGGGCGGGAGCCAAATGGCCCTCCCAGCGCCTCCTTCCTCAGCTGTTAGGGATGAATTCATGAGCCTGCTCTTGGTCACAGAATGTGCCACAGGAAAGCAGGCCGTGCAGACCGGGCAGTTTTTCCCAGACGGACAGGCAGCATCCAAGGTTAGCTTGGCCTCAGCCCTTAGCATAGGAGTGTCCAGGGCGTGGACTTCAACAACTGACAGTGTATTTATAGACAGACTCCTGAAGCCAGAACTTCTCGGTGTCGGGCCCCACCCCTTGGCAAGCAGGGGGCTGTCTTGCCACTGTTTTACTGATACGGCCAGGATGAGAATGCCCCTTGGAGGTCTGGCTCACTGATAAGTATGTGTCATTTATTTTAAAGTTGCTTTAAACCGTGGTAGCATACCTAAGAGGCGATACAATGTGCAGGCATAGTAGAATGACTAAAATAAACACAAGTGGTGCTAACAGCGAGGGTAAGAAATCAACATCATGAACACCTTAGAAGGCTCCCCTCCAGTTACTTAGCCACCCCAAGCTGTGCTGTATCCTCAATGCGTGGCAATGTCGTTCTTGTTTTAGTTTTGAAAAATTTCACATCGAGCGATGCAAGGGAAGGTCCTCACTGGAACTTTCCGGCAAAGGCTTGTGGGTGAAGCCCAGGCCTCAGGTCACATTGTTCACATTGTTAGTGAGCACTCTTTCACTGTACAGTCTGCCCCAGCCACGTCCTGCCTGCTTCCTGCTGCAGCGTGCACTTTGTAAATGGAACTTTTATTGACAACTTCGTTTACAAAGAACTGGTAGAAAGTTCAAAGGACATTATAAAAGAGGACTGTGGTAACATTTTAACCTAGCAGGTGTCCTTCGCCTTGAGCATCCCAGAGGTCATTTAAAGGACTCCTGAACCTCCTTGAATCTAAATGCCTGATTTTCGAGGGCAAAGAGTTCATCCAATTTTCAGAGGACTTTGCCCACCTTCCTGCTCCCCAGTAGTGGGTGAAGGGAGACACTGGTCAGTGTAAGACATGAACAATTAATAATAATAATTTATAAATTGTCAAGGGTTCATGAAGGAGGAATGGGGAAAAAATGAGGAGCTGATATCAAGGACTCAAGTAGAAAGAAAATGATGATGCAACATATGTCCAAATGTGCTTGACAATGAATGGCTGTACGGATTGTGATAATTGTTGTATGAGCCCCCCCAATGATTTAAGAAACCAACAAAAGAGTAAACAGGTTGGTCTTAAAGAAAGTGGACAGTACAATGCCTTGCTTGACTTGTTTTTAAAATTGATGGAGCAGCTCTGTGGGATGACCCGGAGGCCCCCCTCTTGAGAGGAAAACGGGCAGACAGTGGTGCTCTGAGTTGCCCCCGTGAAATCCTTGACCGGCTGTGAGTTGCGCAGGTTCTGTGTTTCCCCCAAATGTTGCCTAACCCCTCCTTGACCAAGTAGAATGCTATCCTGGAACCAGAAATTGGAATGGTTGCCTTAATTTAAAAACAAATGACTTCACTCCCTAAGTTCCATTTCATGCAGAAGAAACCCCAAGCATTAGCTGCCTTATAAATAATAATGGGCCTTTGGGGAAACAGGTCCACAGCTCCCCACGTCCCACCCTCCACCCCCTTCAGTGAGCCCAGGGGAAGACTCTCCAATGCCAACTTAGGAGAAGCAGAACACAAGCTGTTGCTATACTAACTCTGGGGTTATTTCTGAAGTTAGGTAATTTTAGTTTAAAATGACTTGACATTCATGTCTCCAAAGTAGGCAGGCAATTAATTATACTTCTTGCAAGCCAACTTTATATGATGTGTTTTTGAGTTCTGTTTCAAAGGGTTAAGGGATTTTAGAGTTTTGTAGCTGAAAGACCCCACAGTTGGCCTGGTCAGGTTCCTCCTGTGACTGATGGTCGGAGGAAACCCCATCTCCTGAGGTGGGTGACCCAAGGTAGTTTTGATTTATTAGGACCAGCTGCAACTAGATGCCCCGGGGGGAAGAGGCAATTATTTAGATGACTATGTTTTAAATATATAATTAGACCAAGACATCATAAAACTAAACACAACAAAAAACACCACCAATCTTCAAAAACCTCATTTCCTAGAAAATTACTAACATTTTGATCATTCATTTCACTTTACCAAAGTATGCTTGTACAACAATGTGAGCCCAGTGGCCTTTGAAATGGACGCCTTTGTATGAGTTCCAGGCATTTCCTGGAAGCTTTCTTTTCTCTTGGGTGTGTAAACCTAATGAATGAAAGCGGAGCTTTTTCTTCTTGTTCGGTGTTGTTCTTCATAAATTGAGTATACTTTTAAGATCTTCAGGTTTCTCTCCAAGACTGCTAGATTCCACAACCCACAACCCCCTGCTCAAACACGAACAGTTTGGGTTTTGTTTGCTGTTTTTTAAAGAAAATCAGAACTTTTACTTTGGCTGGGTGAAGTCTCTGGGGATTAAGGAGCAAGACCTGGAAGAGCAGTTAAGACTGGAACCTTGGGGCTGCTTTGTTCTCTCTTGGCTAACAGCCAAGCAGAGTAAAGAGTAGCTTTTTTTTTTTTTTTTTAATTCAATAGCTGTATTTGAAAGGTAATATCAGACATTTGTATTAGAGACTCTAATACAAATAGAGTTGTATTAGAAAGGTAGTGTACAGATATAGTTAAGCTATATGGACTTAATTAAACTTCACTTCCGGCCTTGACCTTGTGGTTGCCCCTGCTAACTCTGGAGCCGCTGGTTGATGCAAAGAGCCATGGTGGCACAGTGGGTTAAGCACCTGGGCTGCTGACACCGCCACGTGTTCTGTGGGTAAGTGTCTGAGGAGGATGTCTGTGAAATCAGAATTCACTTGACGGCAGTGGGTTTGACTTGGCTGTTGCAAATGGTTAATGTGCTTGGCTTGGCTGCTCACTGAAAGGCTGGCTGTTGAATCTGCCCAGAAGTGCTGAGGGAGAAAGATCTGGTGGTCTGTTTCTGACCCAAACCAGCCATTGAGCAGCCCAGGGCACCCAGCTCCACTCTGACAAAGGGAGGGGTCATGGTGAGTGAGCCGCTACTCACTGGCAGGTGGTGGGAGTAGTCATTTGGGGCTGGGTTTCTTTCTGAGTCTTGTTTTTGGCTCATCTGTTAAAAGAGGTTTGGATCAGATCGTTTCCCAGGGAGCTTTGTCGTTCTGTGAGGATAAGAAGACCCAGCTTACCAGGGTTCCCCTTCACCCATGTCTGGGTTTGAACGTGCATCTGCGGTCAGTATGCGACTGCTGCGCCTCTTCCCCATAACACACCGGTCTTGGTCTGGGTCTCCTTTGAGTGCCTTCATATACAAAAACATCCATTCCAAACGGGGGCTTCTGAAGGCTGGGCCAGTTAAATTCAAAACAAAGAGGCCCTTTCTGAAGGTTATGGTGACTAATGTGGGCGACATTGAAGGGGTAACCTTCACAGGTTTTTTCAAAGTATATGGGATGGTGATGGGGGCTTATTAAGGAGCAGTTTGTTTTATTTTGTTTTTTGGGGGGGCATCACTGCTCTCCGGTGGCATGAGTAGGAGGCCCAGCCCCACTGCTGGAATCGAACCTCCGTCCCAGTGGGCCACAGTCCCGCGCACAACCACTACGCCACCGGGGCTCAGCTCTAAGGAGCAGTTTTAAGAAAAATTTTTAAATGCATTGGTGATGCCCCCTCAAAAAAACAAAAACAAAAAAACAAAAAACAAAAAAAAAAGCATTGGTGAGAGAAAAATATCTGGAAAGGTGAGCCAAACCATTGTTCTTTTCCATCCCAGCAATACACGCACTGGTTCTTTGCAAGCGCCATCCTATGCCAGTGTCCCTAGGGAATCTTACTCTGTCTTGCCCCTAGAGACTTATGCTTATTCCCCAAGCTCAAAGAACATTGAAAAGGAACATGAGGTGGGTCCCTCGAGGACACCAAAACAGCTGTTTTGATGTCGAGTCAAAGACCTCACAATTCTTCAGGGAAGGGTTTTCAGAAAACTCCACACCATCAAGTCCGTCCCAATTCTCAGCAACTCTCTGGAACAGAGCCGAATTGTTCCTATGAGTTTTGGAGACTGTCATTCTTTACAGGCGTGGAGAGCATTATCTTTCTCCCAAGAAGAATCTGCTGATGTTAGATGAGCAGGCCCACCTATAACACGTTATGTCACCAGATTAGACGTGTATTGACCTAGAAGGGAAGCGATGTTGAGAAATTATAGCTTCACATTTGCATATTTTTGTTGCACAGAGGTTTCTGTGATTTTATAGCAACATTATCTGACCTCCTCAGATGGCTGGACACCAGTGTGAGTGGAGTGGACCCCACAGAGAGGGCTTGCTCAGACAAGCCTTTGTGGGCTGAGTGGTTCGGCAGACAAGGAAGTCAGAGGGGCTGCCTGGCTTCATCATTGCACTGTGGGTACCCTGAGACCATCTACCCCCTGTCACTTGTTCCTTTCTAACCTGGCATCTCCCTGTCTGCGGTCCTGGCAGAATGCTGTCCATCCATTGACACCCTTCCTTGTTTTTGTTTGTTTGTTTCCTGACAGTGTGCTGCTGCAGGGTAACATCTGGATTTCCCTCTGGCCTTTTGAATGCGAGGCTGCCCACAAGTTCTGGGATCACCTTGCTGGAAACTGTGAGTAGTCTTCATGCTTATACTATGCAAGCAGCTAGAGGCCTGCTGGATCCCAGGGTCAGTTGAACAATGGCCGGCGCTCGCAGAATGCAACTGGGCCCCCACTGCCAGCCTCGGCCGTTCCCAGCTGCAGGAGCAGTTGGTGACACCCTGATGACCTTTCTGTCCTGCTATGGTCCTAATAGTTGCAGCCTTCCAGGTACCACCAGAACCAAACACATGGGCCCAGACTTGGTTTTTCTTCATCTCCATGGTAGTAGTCCATACGCATATATAGAGTACCCACAATGTTTTCATCTGGTGCTGAGTACTGGGCATATGTTTCCGTACACTGCGGCCCACTGGGATGGAGGTTCAATTCCAGCAATGGCTCCACAGGAGCAAAGGCTGGGCCTCGTACTCCCACCACCAGAGGGCAGTGATGCCCACAAAAAAAGCCCCACAAAAAAACAAAACAAACAAACCAAAAAAGGAAGACGAACAGGAATGGGAATCGAGATACCAAAAGGGTAGGGGCAAGTGAGGGAGAGGTGGGGCGGGAAGGGGCACCGATTGCAATGAATGGCACATAACCACACACCCCCATGGAGGGAAGAACAACAGAAAGCCAGAGGGGAAGGGTCAGTGGTCAGTGTGAGATTTGAAAACAATTAACGCTCTGCAATCTATCAAGGGGGGATGAGGAGGGAGGGAAAAAAAGAGGAGCTAAAACAGAGAATGTATGTCTAGAAAAGAAAGATGGTGTACCAGTCTGGGTAAGTAGAGGAACAAATTTCATAGACACGCATATGGATATATACAAAAGGAATGGAACACTGAGAAAGCATCCCAACCCAGTCCAGTACAAAGTCAAAGTCCGATATTAGCCCACATGCCCGATACCATCTATAAAGTCTCCTTCCTACTCACGAAGTCACAGGTCAGTGGGTGCAGAATCCCGGTGCTGGCAGAGGTCTCCCCATGGCTCCTCACTTCCAGGGCTCAGGGTCTGTCAACAGCATCCAGTGGTAGCAGAAGCAACTCATCGCTGGCAGAGGTCTTCATGTTTCTGCCCCAGCTTCAGAGGTCTGGCTTCATCAGGGAAAAGCTGTGTGGTCTCTCCGCTGGCTCCTCCAGCTTCTCGGATGCTGCCATCTTGTCTTGTCCGTGATTAATCATCTCTGAGACTAACTCTCTACAACTGGGGAAATAGCTTCTCATCTTCACGAGGGAAATATCACGAAATTTCCCAGAAGTCTCAGGAGAAAGTCATGCCCACATAGAGGCCTCATTGTCTACTCAATGGCTATCTCCAGATTAACAGACTAGACTCTGCCCCCACATTTCAATCATGAAATTAACATAAGCACATGACTGCTACAGAGGGAATATATGTGTGATCATGTCCGATAGAGTTAATGTATGGATTGTAACAAGAGTTGTAAGAACCCCTAATAAAATGATAAAAAAAAAAATAAGTAAAATAACAAAGGAAGACATCTTCTCAATTTTACATCCTTTGTACTGGTCGACATTTCCACCCTTTGGGGACTTTTGCTACATGTCTTGGGGCTTTCAGACGGGACTCTCTCTCTCCTCTTCATTGCCAGGCTGCACTTATAAAAAATTCACAATTTGGTGTAAATTTCAGGACACCAGGAGACACAGATGCAGGTCTTTTTCTTCTTCAGATACAGCGCAAACACTCTGCAGAGTCTTCCTGTGTTGCCACCCTGGCTCCCGGCCTCTCGGCCGGGCTGAGTCAGCTGAAAGTCCCAGGCCCAGAGCCAGCACTGCTCACAGGGCCAGCGGGCCAGGACTCGGGGTCTCTTACATCTGCACCCCAGTTCCACCCATTTCATTACCGTCACTCATCCTCAATCATAGGCCCATGGTGACGGCCAGGCATAATTAACTGCTGGGACCCTGAGAGACATCGTTCTCCCTATTTTTAGGCAGTAAAGTAAAAACAAAGCAAAACTAAACTAAACATCATGATTTGTCACTAGCTTAGAATTTACAAGTTTTTGTTCCTTTTCTCCCTTGTTTGGAGAAAAAAAAAAAAAACCTAAGTTGTAACAACAATAGGCAAATTAGTCCCAGCTGGAAGAAAGAAAACTATTTTCAAGCTGGTAGGGACATCAGGAGGGTTTTTTGTTTTTTTATCCAGAGACCCTTTGTTTGTGTGTGATTTTAAGCCTCCAAATTACATAACATTGTTTTGTGTAATGCATTTTGTAAATTTAATATACAAGGAGTATCTCTTGCCCCTGCTTAAAAGCTGCATTTGATCTCTTCCTGCGATTTGCTGTTTAACTATTCAGCCCCCTGCTGCTGGGTCAGCTCCTTCTCACTCCCCTTTTGTTTTATCCGTCTGCCTGTCTGTTTAAACATGTGGAATGAGCACCCTCCTAACGTGGGGATCGACCAGTGTGGGCAGGTCTATTAGGGTTTCAAGGTCAAAGTATATGCCCCTTTATAAATCCCACTTTCAAAGTGATCCCTAAACCATAGACCTTGCATTTCTTTACAAGAGCCTTTTTCTCTCATGGAAGTTGCAAAGGTTAGATCCCTGACCACTGTCCGAGGCGTTTTTCCAGCGCAGATGGTTATTAATCCTTACCATGTTGTACAGTTTTGAATGCTAAAGAAATATTTTTTGAAGGATTAAAAATACGGCTGCACCAGACCTGGAATTGATGTGGCTTGAAACCAAGTGTTCTTACTAGGAGACACTGGGGTGCCCGATGCCCTTTCCGGTTCTTGAGTCTCCTTTTTAGGTAGAATCAGGGCTTTCCTCACCCCGACTCCCACCCCCCACTAACCTAGCCCTCCCCTCAGCTCTTCTTCCCCGAGGTTCGCCTGATCTGGCTTACATTGCCCCCAGTGGGGGTCAATCAACCCCAGGAAGGAACATCTGGGAAAGGGAACATGGCAGCTGGCCCTGGGGCCAGTTTCTCTCTCCCTTGCCCATGTTCCTTCCCTGATGGGGTAGTGGTCATGTCTTGGACTGCTAATCCCCAGGGAGAAACCATGGGAGAAAGAGATGGCTGGCTTTCTATTCCCTTAAAGAGTTACAGTCTGGAAGCTCCCAGTCTGGTCCGCCCTAGAGGGTCCCCATGAGTGGGCAGGGATCTTTGAGAGTCTCTTGCTCTGAGATGAACTCCATTGAACTTGTGAGGGTCAGTGTGCTGCCAGGGTCCCCCAAGCACCCAGAAGCAGCCTCTGCCCTTTCCTGGAACCCCCCCCCACCTTTCTGTAGAGTAGAGTAGCAGCCCTTTGGGACATGCAGCAGGTATCTGCAGCGTCTCAGGGGCTTGAGCGGAGTGGATGAGGACAGGCTGATAGAGGAGTGTAGCGTGGCTGGGGTTGGGGGTGGGGGTGGGGACTGTGCTTAGCTGTCCACTCCTACAGGCTCCTGCCTTCTCGTTTGCCACCCTGTTTGGCTGTGTCTTACCCCCCGGGTGCTCAAGTCAAAGCTCTTCTCTTGGGGCCTGAATCATTTCAGTACAGGTTCTCAGCTTTTTCAAATAAGAACAACTCCAGAGTTTGGCATAAGCTGTATTCAGAAAGGATGGGATGGGCAAAAAAGCTATCACAGGGGGACGAAGACCAGACACTGTGACTACAAGATCAGCAAGAAGCAGCATTTTTCTTTTCTAGCGACAGAGTAAACAGAAGTAGTTCAATGCAGTGTTTCCGTAGCTATGCTGCTAAGTGACTTGGACCCTCAGTGGCTCTGTGGGAGGGAGGTGTGGCAGCCGGCGCCCTTGGCCACAGATCCCTGAAACCTTACCGTAGGCTGGCAGTTCTCTGACTTGGAATCGACTCGATGGTGAGCAGTTGGGGTTGGTTTTATTCTTTCTTCTGACTGAGCAACACCAGGAAAAACCTGGTGTGGGGAGTTGGGAAGAAAAGGAGCAGATGGAAGGAGGGCAGGCCAGGTCATATGGTGTCTCAGGATGGAGGTGATTCCAGTTCAGGCTTTGAGAGACACTTCCCCCAGCGTTTCCTTTCTGATTGCTCAGCAGAGACAAGCAATCCAGTTCCTCATTGATGAGAGCGGGAATTCAGAAGGTCTGTTTCTGGCCTCATTGCACATAAGCTGGGAGTAGTTGTTTGCCATTCTCCTGAACACGTGGGATGGGGTGTTCTTTAACCATCGCTGTTCGGTGCATGTTTCCCCCCTAGAGTGACAGTCCCCATCTCTGGCTAGATCTGGGCAGCCTACCTCTGGCGGGACTCGCTGGAAAGGAGGTTCACACAGCAGTTGCAGCTCCTTTGTTGTTTGTGAACATGCCCCGCCTGGGGGCTGCTCTTACCACAGCCACATACTCTTGGAGAGACAAAATATTCCTTCCAGCAACAGTCACAAGGCTTGGGATGGTCCTGGTTTGTCGTCTCACTTAACAGTCGGGGGGTAGTCGCTGCATCCTCTAGATGTTTGTTGTCCTTCTGAGAGCTGAGGTGTCACTGCACCCCCAGGCTACATTTGATATCATGTTCCCAGGCCAGCTGCCTGGCTCCCAGGAGACACAGGGCGGTGTCATGGAGAAGGCATGAGGGGCGGTGGTGGGGTGAGGGAGCGCTGTGCCTCAGTGGGGTTCCCCAGGCTGGGTTTGAGCTGAGAGTCCAGCTGCTGTTGCTGCTGCCACTGGGGCCCACAGTGGCGAGAATGACTCAGACATCTGGGAGAGGCTTATGGCCATCACCCTGGACCAGGATCGAGGAAGGAAAGAAGGAAGCTGGTCTCTGTGGGCAGGCCTGGCCACAGGGGAGCACTGACTGATTAAGTGGATAGCCAGGGATTCTGGTGCCTGGGGCCCCATGGCTCCACCTCAGTAACTTGGTACACATTTTTATTTTTAGTCCGGAAAAAGAAAGGCAGCACTCTGGTGGCAAAACTATGTTCCCACTGAAGGCAGAGGGTATCAAGTGCAGGTATGGAGGTCATTAGTTGTGCGCATCCATTGTCCCTAGAGATGACCTCGTTCAGGGACCAAGGTTTGTGCAGCCATGCCTCAAACCCCCAGGAGGCTTGAGACTGTCGGAGTGGGAGAACTCTAGACTCCAGTTCTCAAAAGAAAAAAAAAAAACCACAAACCTAACTCCCTGCCATCAAGTCCATTTCAACTCAGAGCTACCCTATAGGACAGAACAGAATTCTAATGGGTTTCCAAGTCTGTAACCCTTTACTGGACTAGACAGCCTCGTCTTCCTCTTGAGGAACAGCTGGTGGTTTTGAACAGTGGATCTTGTGGTTAGTAGTCCCCAGTTCTCAAAAAGGTTGAAAACTCACTCCCTCCTGGATGAGGCAATGATGTCTGTATTGGTTTCCTGTTGCTACTGTAGCAAATTTCCCTTGCCTGACTGACTTTCAAAAAACACAGATTTATTATCTTAGGATCCTGTCGGTTTGCTAAAGGCATGGTGTAGGTAGACTACCCCTGGAGTATAAGGGGCCTGGCAAGAATCTGTCTCTTCTCCCTTTGAGACTGCCCTCCCTCCTTGGCTCATGCCTAGGCTCTCCTTTAGACTGCCTCGCCATCTGACCTTTCTTTTGTGGTCACTTTTCCATCCCTCCACAGCCAAGAATGTATGTCCACTTTGAAGGACTGCCCAGGCCTGCTAGATAAAGGGGGATGGCCTCCCCATCTCAGGGTCCTTACTGTCGTCACGTCTTCACACCTCCTGTCGTTAGTTGGATCTCAGGTTCCAGAGATGAAGCCATGAACACCTTGGGCTGCTCAGTCTTCTGCCTAGTGCAGGATCACACAATTGGGGTGGCCTACCAGGTGGCAGAGACAGACTCTGGGACCCAGGGCTCCTGACTGATCAAGGTCTGAGTTCCCTCTCTCCTGTCATTCACTTGCACTGCTTGATTCCCATTGGAGTGGCCTTTGTCATAGGCTCTACCCTACTCTGGAGCCAGCTTGTTTGAGGGTGCGAAACTCTGGTTATGAGTACAGAGGAAGCCAGTCTTTCCCATCGGAAGGGGGCAGAAGCGAGAGGTGGAGGGAGGCTCCAGTAGCGCTGCCTTGCTGTGTGATGCTTTATGCGGGCTGCTCATCCCCTTGTACTGAGAGGGAACTGTTCCTGCCAAGGGTTTTGTGTGCCAGGAACCCAGATGAGCGAGCTTAAATGAAGTAGGTGGGCATAGTGGGGTTGCTTCATGCAGGTGCTGATTGCAGCTAACTTTTCCTGGGAACCTACCATGTTCCCGTGAGAGCCCACTGGGACCCAACAAGGTTTGTAGCCCTCTTTACTTCATCCCCCACCTCCCTCCAGCCCCCTCCTTATGAGAGAAGCCAGCCTCGGGTCTTTCTGTGCAGCGGCTTCACTCTCCTGCCTATCTAAACCAGAGCAACTCTTTCCCAGCTACTTCCTATGCAGTCTTCCCTCTTAAGACTCTCTTGCTGAGCCCAGAGCCTCCGAAACGCCTGACTCAAGCTGGGCATCTGAGTATCCCTTTCAGAAGAGACATCTGCATTGCTGAGCTTGGACAGCTGACCAGTTGACTCCAGGTGGGTGAGAGGCACAGTCGCCTGTGTCTGTGGGTGGAGTCCATGGTAACATGTGAGGCTAGTGTGGTAGTCCTGCCTTATTCCACAGAATGCTAATGTGGACACACTTCTTTGTGTAGATTCTAAGTAACTTTTATTTGCAAACAATTTCAGGCTTGCAGAAAAATTGCAAGAATGCAAAGGTCCCTTGTGTAGCCTTCACTTGAATTCAACTGTTAGTAAATATTTTCTTTATCCTTCTCTGAATCCATGTGATTTCTCTGAACTACTTGAAAGTTAAGTTCTAAACATAGCGTTCTTTACCCCTAAGTACTTCAACTTGCATTTCCTAAGGACAAGGACATTGTCTTTCCTCACCACAGATCACTTAGTAAGAGCAGGACACGGATTTTTTTTTTTTTTGCAAACACAAATCATGTACACTATATATATATTTTTAGCTGGTGCCCCCACCCCGCTGCGTGCCCCCGGCCCCACCTCAGTTATTGTCCTGAGTGTGCTCTGTGTGGTTACTTGATTTCCCTGGGTGCTTTATTTAGGAAAGAAACCATGTGGTGACATGGATACACTATTACATCATAATCATTCATATCCAAATTTCACCAGTTAGCAGCATCCTCTCCTTTGCAGGAATCCTTTCTCTTGGAACAGGATTCCACTGGGTTCATGTAGGTGAGTTAACTGCCATGTTTCTGAGGTCTCTTGTCACTGGGAACGGTTACTCTGCTTTTCTCTGTGTTTTGTGACGGGCATTTTTAAAGAGCATAGAGACAGTGTTTTGGTAGTGATGTGGGCTTGCTTGATGTTTCCTCGCAGATAGATTTCTCTTGATGAGGTGTAGGATGTTATGCAGGCAGTACCCCACCTAGCACAAGGGTTCATTTTGAGGGCTCTCTGGTAAGTTGATTCTAACATAGGTAGAATACTTCTTTTTTTCCCCCTTTTCATATCCTGCTGTAGTGTTTTGAACAGTAAATCCCAACTTTTTTTTTTTTTTTGGTCATCACTGCTCTCCGGTGGCATGAGTAGGAGGCCCAGCCCCACTGCTGGAATTGAACCTCCGTCCCAGTGGACCGCAGTCCTGCGCACAACCACTACGCCACCGGGGCTCAGCTAAATCCCAACATTTAACATCTGTGGGAGAACATTTGAAAATGATAACGTCAGCAAATCGTGTGCTGCAACATTGTATGTAGTACACAGTACTAACAAATCCAACCCACAACCAAACCCACTGCCACTGGTGGACGACTCTGATTCTGACGCCCACCATGCTATGTGCAGACACAAAGCAAACAGCTCCGAGCAGGCGGCCAGAAGCACGTGACCCGACAACTCAGATGTGTTATGAGTTAGAGTACCTCACATCAGGAGAACAGGCTGTTTTTTATTATTCATTCTCTTCCTCTTTATCTCTTGGTTCACATGGTCTTGAATGTGCACACTTTAATCTACTGGCTCGAGAGCAACGGGACAGTTAGCCACCACAGTTAAAGCTAGCTGTCTCAGGAAGACTCCCTCCCATCTTTGGAAGGGTCCGCTGGGGAAGTGGTTTTTGTCAACTGGTTCTCCCTAAAGTGGATACCCATTGTGGATCGGTTGTGGGGAGAAGGGAGTACTCTCCATAGCTCCTTGTGAGGAGGAAAAAGTTGCGTGATATTTGATCAGAACTTTTTCTCTGCCCTTGTGGCAATAGTGAGGTCCATCCTGGGAATAAGACAGGCATGGGCAGTGATAGCAGAAAGTTACAGCCATGGCCATGGCTGCCTTGTCATGTTCAAGGAGCAGCGGAACCAGATGAGGACGTGGCTGTATCGTCTCCTGGCACACGCTGACCTGGACATGGTCACCGTGTTGCCTTGGCAGCCTCTTGTCTGCGAGTCATGTCTTTTTCCACCTGGGCTCCATGGGCCGAGTTAGGTTTGTCAGCTGAGCCAGTGTGTGCATCTGAGGCTGGTAAGACTCACGCTGGTTGTTCTTACACAGGGGGTGAGGTTCCTCCTGTAGTGGTGATGCTTTGGACTCTGGAAGCTGCCATGTGGAAAGAATGGGGGTTCCTTAGAATCCTGGAGGCTTTCCATTTGATTGCTGGGGCTGTTGCTTGCTTCCAGTCCACTGACTTGGGGTGGCCTCCTGCAGAACTGGAAAAAACCATACAAAATGTTGCCTGGTCCAACCCCATCCCTATGATGGTTAGTGTGCCCGAGTCTGTTGGTGCAGTGACTGTGATTATGGAGCGCCTTGCAGCCAAGAGGGCTCATCTTCCACCTCGAGCTCAGCCACAAGCCAAGTGTTTTCATTGGCTGCTCTCTCAACTAAATCACCAGGCCTTTCTTCCTAGGCCCCTTAGTCTAGAAGCTTTCCTGAAACCCGCCCACCATGGTATTAGAAATATTATTGGTGTGGTCTCCAACATCCTGGCAACATGTGAGCCATCACAGTAGTGACAGGTGGGTGGTGGTCAGTGTGATTATGAGCAATATTATTCTATAGCAATGCTTCTCAAACTTCTACTTTATTACTGCTTTTCCTTGGCTGTTTGATTCTGTTTCCCTCTATACCTGTTGGTTCTATTTGTCACTGCAATAGAGAAGTATACACAATTGCCACAGACGGCTGCTTTGGGGATTAATAGGGAACATTGGCACTCTAAACTAAGTGAGCTAGAGCCAGTGTTCACTTAAAAAGCACGTGCTTGTTGTGAACATCTTGACCATCCTACCTGGGGTCCTGTTAAAATGCTGAACTCCGGGAAGGACAGACCGATCTGTCTTCGAAGAGCTAAGGCCAGAGTGCTCCTTAGAAGCAAGGACGGCAAGACTTTGTCTTACATGCTCTAGACATATTAGGAGAATCTCGTCCCTGGAGAAGGATATCTATCCTGTTTGGTAAAGTGGAGCGGGCGGCAAAAAGAGGAAGGCCGTCGACGAGATGGAGTGAGACTGTGACTGCATCCATGGCTCTGACACAGGAGCAAGTCTGAGGAGTGTGTCCGTCTGCTGTGTACAGGGTTGGCGCTGACTCGAGGGCGCCTACAGCAACAACACCAACAACTACAACAACAACAACCGCTTCAGGGTTTGCTCATACATGTTCCCCTCGTAGGTCACCAGGATCCAATGGATGAGAGTATGAGAATTCCTGAGGGAGATCCAAAATTTGTATTTGGTAGGGAGTTTGGGTAATTGTTGACTGAATACCCAGCATTGCCAATTAGAACACTTTTTGCATTCTGTCTGAGGAAATGCAAATGGGAAATCTTTGTAATCTAGTATTGCTTAAGTGATTATATTCAGCATACCGTAGCCAGCTCAATAGCACTTAATTGATCTGAAAATATTTATTGAGTTTGGTACTGTGATAATTTACACACTGAGTGCTAACTTACCCCTAAAGGAAAATGCACAGAATGTGAATATTCTGCCACTGACTTATCAGCAGTCACTTCCACACTACCGAACCCCTTGATGGGCATCAATGTGCCAGTGTGGTTCCCTTTCCCCCTTTGATGTCCTTCCACAATGGAATTTTTATTGTTGGTAATCTATGTACTTGACCTGGAGTGAAAAAAGCATAGGCTGCTTTAGGAAAACCTGGATTTGGAGATGTTCTTTCTTGACGAGAGATTTTTAATAATGACACTGGGCTTTTGAATGAGGAAGGGTCTTTGTCTGTGCAGGATTCTTCTGTGCCCGATACAAAGATGTGAGCTAAACATGGCGTGTGCGGGTGTGGTGCGATTTAAGTATTGGGCAGGGAGCGCGAGTGGGGGTTAGAGAAGATGTTTCAGAATTGTAAAGGATGAGATTTTCTGAAGAACGAGAATAAAAAGTAATGTGATAAAAATGCAATGTTTCATTTACCTTGGTGTCTTCTGGGAAGAAGTAATTCACAAAGAATGAGCATTCTAAGTATTTGAAATTTTCCCCAATTACAGGTGAAGTGGTTTTGAATGTTTCTTGAAAATCTGTCCGAAGTGCATTCTATTCCATTCTTCCCTGCCTTCAGGAGTAGGAAGCAAGTGTTGTCATTATACCTTTTCCTTGTGACTCTGAAGTCTGTGCTGGGTTGACACAGCAGCTACTCTTTCGACTGGTAGGGCAATGGGTCACTCCCCTCCTCCCTTTGATGTGACATGTCTTATCTCACACAAAGTCTCCGAGCTGGTCCCAGGAGCCCCCGTGTTCTTTGACTGTGCTGTGTGCCATGCTTCAGAAAGCTGCAAGGGTGTGCCCAGTAACCAAGTTGAGCGAGTGTAGCCTTCACGAGACTGCCTGCCTCTCTCTCATCAGACGCTGAGGGCCTGCAGAGCTCGATGGTGGTTGTGGGCTGTGGGAGAGAAGCTAGATCTGACCATTTTCAGCAGCGATGACCTTTTCACAGATGAACTGACACTGCTGCACGTATGTCCCTCAGACACTCACCAGATTGCTTTGGGGTCTGTAGCCCATCTCACTCTCACAAGGGCACGAGGGGATTCTTGGGCCCAGCTTTAGAACACCTTCACAGGGCCTCTTTCCACGTTTCTGTTGGAAAGTTGGTTCCCCATCCTTCATTGGGTGCTGTCCCTCCCTTACGTTCTTGTTTTTGTTTGTTTGTTTGTTTGTTTTGTTTTTGTTTTGGGGGCATCACTGCTCTCCGGTGGTGGGAGTAGGAGGCCCAGCCCCACTGCTGGAATTGAACCTCCGTCCCAGTGGGCCGCAGTCCCGCGCACAACCACTACACCACCGGGGCTCAGCCCCGTTCCCTACCTTCTTAACCATGCCTGGAATGGACTTCTAGGCAATGAAGCTTCATTTCACCAAGAAAACAGAAGCCTCTGAGAACTGTGGTAGAATTGTTTGGTATGCACGCACATATATTTTAGTAATGTATTAACTGTCTAACTCAACGTGACAGGGCAGTCTAAATTATTCAGGCTTATTTGATAATCTTTATCATTCAGCTAATATATGCCATTTTAATTATATTAGAAAATTTCGATCAGTAGAAGAGCATAAGCCCAAATCCACCCACTCCCGTCCAGTGGCTTCTCACTCACCGTGGCCCCTGTACTGGGTTTCTAGCTTGACAGAGGCAGACAGCCTCATTCCAGCAGTGCTGGTGGGTTGGCCCCACACTGTTATATCTTGTTTGAAAATTCACAAAGTAATGAATTCTGCTTCAAATGTCCCCAAATTTAAAATTATATAGATGAAAATAGATGAATAAAAATTTTTTTAAAACCAACATTTTTTTTTTCTTGCGATAGTCTATTCCAAATAAGTGCATAAAGGAACTGCCTTCTGTCTTAGGAAATTCCTGCAGTCCCAGGAAACACTGTAAATTCCTTACTGAGCCGAGAGCTCTTTGGCAGGCATGAATGAAGAGCTCAGGATGGGCCTCTGGCCCAGCTCCCAACTGCTGGTTACACTGGGAACCCCGGTGTCGGCGAGCCCTGCGTGTCTGAGGTTCGCATGCTACAGGGATTGACAATCTGTGAATAACTAATTGCATTTGATCTGCGCTCCCACTTGCTTTCTCTGTGGGGTGGAGTCCAGTAGGGTGTTTGTGGTTTTCCTAAAGAGCCCAGAGGATGGGCATCACTCGTGATCTCAGAAGTCTGCCTGCAAACGGCTGCCAGCCAGCTGCTCTACTGGAGATGCCACCCCACAGGGCACTATTCACGGGAGGCTCTGAAAGAGCGTGGCACCTCCAGACCAGATGCACAGGGAGGCGTCACCAGCCTCCTGAGTCTCCTCTGTGGAACACTGGTCCTGCAGCCCTGGTAGGGCAGATGGGACGGGCAAAGTGCCCAGTTGCCTGGATGGGCTCATAGTAAACAGTGAATGAGCTTCATCCCCCGGCTCTTGTGTCTACTTCCATTGCGTGTAGCAGGGGGTTGAGTAGGCTATGGTCAGGAAAGCAGGCATTCTAGGTTCGCTCTGTACTGCCCTGCCTATCCCCGCAGCAGCCACTAGGCTGTTATTCTTCTCTACATTAGGCTGGTTGATACAGTACCCTAAGTCTACTGTCATCAGCAGTGCCTGCTGTCTGTGCCTAAAGCAAGAGAGAATGCTCATTCCAGAAGCTTGCTTGTCGAGCTGACAAAATCGTGGCTTTAACTTCTCTTGGTCTAGGTGTTGCTGTGATGCCTTTCATGCTAAGACGCCAAATTGTTGGAGACGGGTCCGCAGGTTTCTCGTGAGTGTTCTGTTATCTTCGGTGCTTTGGGTATGTCCAACCGTCTAGTGTCCCCCAGCCCCCACATGGTAGTTTCCTGAAGTGGGGACCAGCACAGCCGGAGGGACGGGCATCTTAGTCCCGCAGTTTTCCCTGCAAGGCCCATCTCCCCAGAGCTGAGGGGGTGGGCCCTTGGAGAAATTTAATTACAACCTTCGCTTATGGCCAGGCCTCAGCTGCCAGGGGCTCATGGGTTTTAAACAGGTGGAGCCTCTCCCGCAGTAGATTAGGAGACGGCCATCCAAGGGGTGTGTGTGTGTGTGTGTGTGAGCAGCTATCTGACTGGGAAAGGCCCGTGTGACCTTATTTAGAAAATGGCTACACTTTGTTAACCTTTTATTCCCTTGAGAAGGAAAAATCATTACATGGCAGAGGCTTGGGCCCTGGGGAAGACTTTTGAATGATTCTCCATTTTAAGGGTCATGTTCCCATGTATGTGATAAAAGTATCTGTAATGTCTCACCCCGCCCCACCCCCTTTTACCTTCTTTTCAGTTGAGAAATAATGCCACTGTCCATAGTTCTTGCAAATCTGAGGTCTTTTCCCCTTGCCTGGCAGTCCTAGCAGACAAGGGTGGGGGTTTGGTTTACATAAAAAAGAAGCAAAGAAGATAATCATTTGAACAGACATTGCCCTGTTCCCCTCTCACCCGTGCTTATTCAATTCTGCTAAGTGGTGAGGGAATTCTAAACAGATTTAGTCAAACGCAGCTGAACCACTCACCTTCTGTCTTACCACCGGGCCAGCTTGGCTCATTGGCCTATCCTCTCATGAAGCCTTCCCCAGTCACCCCACCCCCAACTTAGCCCTCCTTTTTGTCTGTCCACCCCTGCCCATTCCCCCCCACCCCCCGCCCTGTTATTGAGATCGCAATGTGGTGTGAAGGATAGTGCCTTTGTGTGGAATCAGAAGATGGGTCCACATCCTGGCCATCCAGGCTTGACCTCTTCTTAGCTGTGTACCTCTGGGCTTCTGCGCCCTCTCTATTCTCTGCCCTGCGCTGACCGCCTGTCTCTCTCAGTCATCCAGCTAGAAGGCAGAACTCGGAGGACAGGCCGTTATTGATCTTGTTCTTTCCAGTCATCTGCCCAGTCCTTGCTTTCTGTGTACAGTTACCCTCCTGGACTCACACGCGAAAGACAGGAACGTGTGCTGTGTGCCACAGACTGATCTTCCTCCTTCTCCTCCCCCCCCCCTTCTCTCTCTCTCTCTCTCTCCCTCTGCCACCCCCCCCCCATCTCTTCTGCCCTTTAAGCCACCCCCTTGCAATTGACAAAGCTTCACACCTCCCTCCCAGAACATTCCACTTGTGGGAAACCGAAATGGTCTTGCCCGGTGACCCTGACAGCAGCTCTGGGGAAACAGCATGTCCAAGCTCAGTACAGTGAGACCTTCCTGGTGAAACACTCCCCTGTCTTCTAGCCAAGTGGATCTCGAACAAGGGGAGGAGGGACCTGGGGCTTAAGAGTGCGATGGGTGGGCTTTGGTACCAAGAGGCGGAACCCACCAATACCCCGTGAATTGGAAAGGATTTGGGGATTTGAAATGCTGGAATTTAGCACGTAGCCCACCTGAGGAGGGTAGACTGTTATTACTCTTCCTTTTTTCCAGAAGCAATTGTGTGTGTGAAAGCCCTGAATGACCACATTCCAGTTTGTCCCTTTTATTAACAAAATTGTACATCACAGTGAGGCAGGCGTGGTGGGAGAACCCTTTAAAGATGGGCGCCCCGGAGGCCTTTGACTGGCTAATTGCACGGTTGCCTTTTTGCTTCTTCCCAGCCTTTCATCATAAATGACCCCTTATCTGTAATTTCTGGGCTGTTTGTGTGTGGGATTGGGGTGGGGGGTTTAAAGTAAAAAAGAAAAGAAATTCTGCCCTTCCCTTTTGTGTGTTTTATGACATTAAATAGAGTATGACAAGAACCCAAGAGAAAGCAGTTACAGTGGCAGGCAGAGTGAGGATGGTTTCTGCCCCCAGTGCTGTGGCCCATGGAGGCTGTCACCCTCGGCGTCACCGTCTGTGAGTTGACCGGCCTGGCCAGTGGAGCTCTTTGGAAGCTGCTGCCTAGCTGGCTTCCAGAGAGTCCTGACCCATTTCTTGGTGGCAGGTCTGCCCTGAACAGAGAGAAACCTTCCTTTGACTGTGGTTTACAAGCCTGACTCAACCCCAGACGCACCTGTAGAGTTTAAAAAGGAACGACCGGAACCCCCAAGTGCTAGAGAGTCTGTCTTCAGTGTGGGTTCAGATGGAAGCAGGAGTATATGTTGGTGGAGGGCCCTTGTATGGCTAGATGGTCACGCAGTCGAGATGGAGAGCGATTGATTCTCTGCCTGTGGTCCACGGGCCCAGCAGCTTCCATATCACCTAGGAACTGATTAAGAATGCAGACAAACTGACAGGTGGTTGGTGGTGTGTAAAATTGCTATGAAGACTATAAGTACTATTTGGGGAAAGCACAGAGTCACTTCAAAAATAGCTCCTTTGACCAGTTTTATTATTGAATAAGGTATTCACATGAATGCACTTTCAAGCTAACAAATTATTTTAAACTCTTAGACTAATTTTGTTGAAATCACCTTGGGAAGGTTTTAAAAATATGTCCTCCTGACGATATAGAGTGGAAAAAATATTAAATAAATTAATTTGTTATCCCACCCACAAATATGCCATGTGATTATCTCTTTCAAATCATGTGCCTAGGATGATATTTTCCCTAATAGTTTAGAATCACCTTCATGTATGCTATCTTTGCTATCATGATGCACTCAGTATATTGTACATTAGAGCTCTGAGAAGCTACCCCAGGCCAGAAAACCAAACTCCCTGGCAACACGTCGATTCCCACTCAGAGTAATTCTCCCGCACAGCGCACTCCTGCTCCTGCAGCTTACCAGACTGCAGCCACTGGCGTGGGAAGCTTCCTCTTTCTCCTGGGGAGTAGCTGGTGGCTTCAGTCTCTGGGCCTTAAGGTGAACAGTCCTTTGCATAACCACTGTGCCACCCAGGTCCCTCTGAGAAGCTTTACAGCTGATCCCAAACAACCTGTCAGGAGGACCAGTTCATGAGTTCCGAGGGCTGGTAAGTGGGGTCGACTGTCAAAGGAAAGAGGGCTGTTGGGTGTCTGTGAGACATTTAAAACATGGTTCTGGGTTCGTATCTGTGCTCTGGAGAACCTGGTATAGCCAGGAAACTGACCTGTGTCTGAGTATCTATTAGGTTTCTTGAGGGATACTACCTTGGTTCTTTGCTTTGCATGCGGGAAACATTTATGCAGAAGCATGTTTTGTAACAAGTAAGTCTTTTTAAGACGGTGGTACATTCTCAAAAGGGGTGCATGGTATTTCTGGAAAGTGTGCCAAGCTGCGCAGAAGCCACACTGGGGTACACAACTGGACACAAAAGACCACATGAACAAGGGCACCCACATGTACAGGACTGGGGAAGCCCAGGGATCGAGAGGTCAGGTGAGCAAGAGCCTCAGAGACCAAACCCATGTGGGGCCGCCCCTTCCCCTGAGCAGGCCCTCAGAGGGCTTTGAGGGTAAAGTGACCAGATTTTAGCCTGGGCACTATTGACCGGGGTGGGGTTCTTGATTTAAAATGTGGTCTATATGGAGCAACAAAAATGTTCATAGAATGCAAAAATTATATTGTAATATACTTATGTAATTTTAAAACACTGCGGACACGGGACAAATTGTTAAAAAGTGGGACATCTGGTCACCTTACTTGAGGGGGCACACCCGCTTGGCGCATGTACTCCCCCACCCTCAGTCTTGCCACGAGACCAGAGCGAAAAAGAGAGATTGGCTTTTAACACCTCTGGCTGGGCAGGCAGGGTTGATGGTATTGGTTGATGCCACTGGCTGAGTTAGGCTCTACTGTGGGATGTACCTAAGATGGGTGTGTCCAAGTTATGGGTTTTACCTGGGCCTAGGGGGCTCTTGTCTTTGCATCTCAGTTTGGGATTGTCACAGGTGTTCAATGGTTACCTGATTTCTTTCCAACCTCCTCTATGGGGACCTTTGCAGGCTTGGGAGGGACAACCCCCCCACCTTCCACACCCCCCTTTAAATCTACCACCCTAACATATGGCAGGATGCAGGGTGCATCCAGGTGTTAAGAGACATCCCCTCTCAGCATCTAGCCAGGAGTTTTCCATAGAAAGTTGAGGGGGGGTGGGGTTTCATTATTCTTAGAATTTGATTCTCTCACTGGGTACATATTATTGTCACTGGTGCATTCCATTTTGAGAGTGGGGCTGAGATCTGTGGACGGCATGCCCACCTTTCTGGGGGATTGTTAGGCTGAGGTGGAGACTGGGTGGAAGGCATGGGAGTCTGATGATTGCTGATCAGAGTGCCAGGGAAAGGCAGAGGGGTTGATTCTGCCCCAAGCACTCCCTGAGATGCAGTTGCAAGCACCCGTGTGGATTTTATGTAAGACTTTAGGAATACATTTTGATGAAATTGGATTTTTTCCCCTTCTTGAAGTCTCCATGTATGTAGTCAGTCTGTTCTCTGTACTCTCTGGAATATTATTTTTATGTACTGTGAAAAAATAGAATAGAGACGTGGCCTGAATACACCTGGGAACTAATCTTCCTTGAATCAAGATATCTGGAACCCTGAGAAAAAGAGGAGGTTTCAATGTATGGGCTCATGGGTGTCTTTGGCACAACTTGCCCATTCTTTAAGAACCCCCTTTTTGTGGTCAGCAGCCCAACTCGCAATCCACTATACCACCTGGGCTCCCTTGGGACCCCCTATTTAAAAGTGTTTCTAAGACTATAAATCTTTTTTAAATGCTTTTATTGGCACATGATAGTTCAATCACATCAAGAAGAATTAGGCAACCGTGACGTCCATTTTAGAACAATTTTTTCATGGTGACATCGCTTTTAAAATAAGTTGTGTAATCACAATCAGCTCCAGAGCTCCCCCACCCATCCCACAAACATCTTTTGTTTCCCCAACCCCCAAGAATCTTTACTTCAAAAACCTTTCACCATCCCAATTCCAGTGTACATGGGAGTGGGGGAGTAAGCGCCCCAATGGATCGTGGCTTTTGGTTGTTTTGCCCTGTTAAAAGAAATGCAACAGGGTCATTTGTTGGGGGCTTTGATTAGCACTTTAGATGGTGGAATATAAAGTAGATGCTCTGAAAGGTAACCGCAATCTAGGTTAAATATCTTCAAAAAGAAAAAGACAAAAAAAGATGGCAAGCAGAGATGGGGGCAAGAGATACCAGCACACAGGAGGGTCACCTGGGAACAGAAGTGTCAACACAGGCTTTCCTGGAGAACCCAGGGAAGAAGAGAGCATTCCTCTGGAGCCAGCACTTGGAACAGGGCCATAAACCCCCTAAATGCTGAGAAATAAAATTCTGTTTGTTAAAGCCCCCAAAGCGACAAGCAAGCAAGTAGAACTTAAAGGGGCAAAATGAGTGCATCCTTCCTGGGAAACAAAAATTCAGTTTCCATTGTGTTCAGTGCATAGAGAAGCATTTTGACTGGCCTCCAGCTCACACAACAAAAGCTTCTCTTTGCCTTGGTTTCAATGCTTCAACGGGGCCCTCGAAAGGGCAGTGTGTGTGTGTGTGTGTGTGTGTGTGTGTGTGTCTTGCCTTTGGCATCATGGTGCCTAACCTGAGCCAAGGTTCATAGGAGAAAAACTTGAGCAGGGCTTGAGAAAGATCTTGTTAGTACACAAAATGTTCTTGGAAATGGTGAGAAAGGCCCTGCCTATCGACTGCAGCGATCTGACGCTACATCAATGCCCTCTTGAAGTTGGGCACAATGTGGCATTCCTTCTGAAGGGAGCTCAGTTGGGAAAGGAATTTTTGCCTCAATCGAATAACTTTTCCCTGCTATTTAACATGCATACTCTCCTTGAGCAGTGGAAGATGTAGAAGAAAGATAGCATTGTTGAAGGACAATTCCCTCCAGCAGCTCTTGGCCATCTTTTCAGAGCGCAGGGCCACACAGTCCATATGTCAACACCACTCTGTTTATTCAGAGTTTGGTAACCCGAGGGGGCTTGCAGCCTTGCCAGAGCCCTTCTGTTCCTCACCTGTGTTGTTCGGGCCTCCCGTCCATCAGCTGCACCCCACAGCCACCCGTGGTAGCCCAGCAGAAGGAAACACTGTCCATCCTGGCTGTGCCCGCGTCCATTGTTGCCGCCACCGTGTCAGCGCGTCTCACCGAGGTCTTTTTTTCTAATGCCCTCGTGCCCTTCTCCGGGGACCATCCCTCCTAGCGCCATGTCCAGTGGAGAGCATATCCAGATAGCACGTCCATAGGACCCTTGCTTCTAAGGCGCATTCTGGCTACAGCTTTTGCTCTGCAGATTTGCCCATTCTTCTGGCCGGGCTAGGGTATAGTCAGTATTCCTGTACCATAGTTCAAAGCACTTGGTTCTTTTTCAGCCATTCTTCTTCACTCCGGCTTTTGTGTGCAGGTGAGGTGTTTGCAAACACAATGCCTTGGGCCAGATGCACCTTCATCTTCAAAGTGACATCAGACTTTCGAGCTTTAAAGAGGTCGTTGTGCAGTAGACTTGCCTAACGCACGAAATCTCCAATTTCTTGAGTGTTCCTACCACGAGCGTTGATTGTAGATCCGAGTAAAAGGAAATCTTTGTCGACTCTCCTGTTTTCATTTAAAATGGCGCTCCTTGGACTAGTTGTCAGGATTCTTTCGGTGTCTTAAGGTGTAGTCCAGACTGAAGGCGGTATAGTCTTTGGTCTTCATTAGTAAGGGCTTCCAACCCTCTTTTGTTTTCAGTAAGTAAGGGTGCGTGCTCAGTGGTGCCCCTGAAATATGCACCCCATTGCAGTGGGGAGGTTTAGAAACAGTCTGCTGAAAGGTGCAGTTCGTTGGAGGCGCAGGATAGACCTTAAACCAGGAGCAAACAAGAGGCATTTCTCAAAGGATTGACCATTGTTATGGCGGGGCAAGGGGTCTGCTGTGTGCTCTCTGTGATCAAAGGAAGTGGGTGTGTCTATCTGCACTGGCAGACTCAAGACTGCCCAAGATGTCTTTTACCCCCTTTCTTGCTGGCCTGAAGGAGGCAGGCCCAGGCATCTCTGGTGGATTTGTCAAGCAAGCCTCTAGCTGAGGCCAGTGAAAAGGCTGGCGTGAATATCCCTGCCTGACTGTTGGGAACCATGTCAGTTCCAACCTGGCTAGATTTGTATGGAAAGAGCGACCCTCCCCGGAGCCTACCTGGGCACCTCCTTGTTGTTTGAACGGCTCTCATGAACCATGCTTTTGGAGGGGCTCTTGGGAAGAATGATGCATGCTTCTACATTACCCTGGGAGAAGCTTTAATGCTTGCTGAGAACGTTTCATGCTTCTGTGAATGAACGGTCACCTTCTGAGTTTCCAAAGTGGCCGCCAGCTCTCCTTGGGAAGGGGTAGGACAGTTCGAGGACTGCGTTCATGCCGCTGTTGTGGGTCCTTTGAAAGCTGCCGTGCCTTTATTGACCCCCAGTGAGACCCGCGGGATCTTATGGGACTCAATACCACATGTTATGATCTATGAAGACTCACAAGGCTTTTCCTATTCTTCTTTGACTTTTACAGGTTTGAGAGAAGCCCGTTAGCTTTATGACCGGGCACTACACGTGTGCCAGGGTCAGATACTAAGATACCGAACACAAATTAAGATGTCCTTTGAGGCGAGAGTTGGGTCAGTGGGATGGAGTGGTTTTGGGGATCTTTTGCTCGGTGGTGGGCCTGGGGAAGGCTTGGCCTCTTGGGGGCTGTGCCAGGTGGGTGTGTAGAGGCGCCCACAGCAGCACAGGCTTTGTTCTCAGACTTCACAGCACTTTGCAGCCTATCTCTCCCTTTTGTTCAGGCTACCATCTTCCTGGCTTTTTAAGCCTGAATACTCTGTGCTGCTCTCCCACCCCCCAACTCCACCCCTCAGGAAGTGGCACCTTCACTTCTAGTTACTATAATCAAGAGATTTTCTCAAATGCCTTCTTCGAACCACAGAGTTGGAGTTTCCCAAAGACCGCTGCCGCTACTGGTGACATTCCCCTCTGAGGACAGGAATTTCCCTTTAAGGTTTTTCCATTTCTTACAAGCAAAGTGGACCTCTTGGGTGGTGCAGACCCTTACACTTCTCAGCTGCTAGCTGAAAGGTTGGCGGTTCAAACCCACCGAGAGAAACCTTGGAAGAAAAGTCTGCTCTTGTGTTTCTGAAGAATCAGCCACAGAAAGCCCCGTGGAGCACAGCCCCACTGTAACCGTGGAGGGTCTCCATGAGTCCGACTGGACTTGGTGACCCCTGGCGTAGGGAGGAAGGCCATAGTCATAGTGTCACAGCAAAAGCATGGGGGTAGGGAAGGGTGGGAGTGGCGGAGGAGAGAGCCAGTCAAAGTGACCAACCTGTGCAGTGGACTGGCTACCGACCTGGGGTAACTTGCTCCATGGCTCTGCTTATGGGAGTCATTGCTAGAAACTCTGGGTCTTGTGTTATGTGGGGGTCCTTTTAAACCACGGGATGCCAAAAGGAACCACCTGCTCTTAGCGCTAGAGTCACGTATCACAAGGATCTGCCTCCATCGAGACTCGAAGCTATAGATATCATCAGTTGCTTGGATTCTGGCTTGCGGCCAGGGGTGGGGCAGGAGCGTGAGGCATCCACTGGAGCTCTGGGTCCAGATTCGAGCTGGGAGTGAGAAACATGCACACAGAGGAAGGCTATGAGGGCTGCCCCTTGCAGAAATGCAAGTCAGTCTGAGAGAGCAAGGCTGGGTGGAAAGTGGTCTTTCACTTCTCCGCTTCCAGGCTTCTCAGGCTACCTGTCTTTGCCTGCTTCGTCGCCGGCCCTCTCATGGGAACCGCCCTATGCCAAAGACGGACTGGAGGAAACCACTTGCTGTAACTTGGAAAGTCTCACTCTACAGCTCTCTGTGCTGCCTTTTCAAACATCGCTTTAGTAGCCGCCCACAGCCAAAGCCAAATACTTTACCACATGACCTGGCTGCCCAGATCCACATTGTCTGGATTTGTATGGCCAGGTTTTTTTGAGATCCACTACATTTCTGAAGCAATTATAGAACATATTTATTGTTCCTTTTTATTACAAAAGTAATACATGTTCCCTGTAGATGACTGGAAGGATGCGTAAAGATATAGAAGAAAAAATAAAAACTCCTCCATTCGACATGGAGCAAATTGACTGACCCGCATAGCAACAGGCTCTTGGGCCCCGTGGCAGCAGCATGGAGGCCTGACGGATAGACCTGCTGGCAGTCCACAGACCTCTGGGATCAGCAGACTTTATCCACACATCACTGCGTGGCTTGTAATTGTGCTACCCTGACCTTGAGACCTCCGACGGACTCTTAACTATCTGCACCGACTTCTCTGCTTCACCCAACTGTGATTTGTGCAACAGAAGATTTTGCTCAGGACGAGCGGGTTTCCATGCTGTCTTGAGGCCCTGTGCACTGGGGGCAAGTGGCTGTAGGCCTGCAGAGCAAACCAGGAAATGAGCCTGTCTGCCCTCCACCTTGCTGTTCTGGGAATTTCTCAGACGTCTCGATGGCCATGTGTGAACCTGGGCTGTGCTAGCTGGTACACCCACAAAACACCCTGCCCCGTTCCCTCGACTGCCCCCTCTTGAGCTGCTGGGGACTTTCTGGAGGGATTTTTCCTCTGCTTTTCTGTTCTCGCTTGCACTGATTTTATGTTTGTCTCTGTTTAATGGCTTCTCCTCCTTAGTCCTTGTCCTCTGTGCTAGTCTGCAACCTCCAAGGCTTCTGGGAACATGTGGTCATCTGCAGCAGAACTCCTATGCCTTGCCACCATCTGGCTAATGCCCAGTTGCCCTTGGGCTACATGCTGTCATTGACCCCTGGACCCTGATGTCAGGAAAATCATGCTTGGGTTTGAGTTTCATATTTTCCCATGTCTTGCTGGACATGTGCTTTTAAATGTCCGTTTTTCCATCACATGAATCCGTTGAATATGTGGCTTATGAATGGACTGTGTAAAGTTGCACATTATTTTGAAGATTTACTGTGCATAAACAGTTCTTTTTCTTCTGGACACAGAATGTAGTAAGTAACTCTAATATTTTTGCTAGGCCCTGATGGGTCTCTTAAATCAACAAAGGTACCAAACCCAAACCCTTCTGGCTGCCATTGAGTTGATTCTGACTCCCAGTGACCCTGGACGCAGATTGAGCAGCACTGCCCTTCTAGCTTTCCAAGGCAGTAACTCTTTACAGAATTGGAGTGCCTCATCTTTCCCCCTTGAAGCTGCTGCTGGTTTCCAACTGCTGAGCTTATGGTTTGCAACCCCTGATGCCCCCAGGGCTCCTGCTAGGGTAGATTATGCTTATTGATCGGATGATGTAACATTATGGAGTTGTCCTTGCTTCAGATTGATCTACAGATTCAATGCAAAGTCAGTCAAAATCCAAAGAGGGTTTTCCGTTTCTTGTAGAAAATAGCAAATTGATTCTGAAGGTTATATGGAAGCACAGAGAACTCAGGAGTGCAACAGTTTGGAAAACGATGCTGGGAGGCTTTAGATGATCTGCTTTCCAGATTCTGATTCATGGTGCTCCTTGCGTGTCAGATTAGAACGGGCTTTCACTGGCAGAAGCGGACCCTCAAGTCTTCGCTGTATCTCCGGTCTTCCATTGGCACCACTCAGAGAGGTTGCGGAAAAGGAAAGCAGTGTGGTATGACTGTCAGGGTAGACATACTAGATCTATGGGACAAGGTGGAGTCCAGAAACAGACCCACTGACATTCAAGGGTGCTACAGGAAGTTTGTGGGGAAATCCCATTATCTTTTAATACCATTTTTCTTTTCTTTAAAAAAAAATCATTTTATTGGGGGTTCCTACAAAACTTATCATGATCAATACATACATCAATTGCATGCAGGCCATCATCATTCCATCATCATTCTCGAAACATCCTCCTTCTACTTAGGTCCCCAGTATCAGCTCCCCATATTGCCCCTCCCTCCCCACTCTTCCTCCTTCATGAACCCTTAATAATTTACAAATTATCACTATTTTGTCATCTTATACACTGTCCAATGTGTCCCTTTACCCACTTCCCTGTTGTCTGTACCCCAGAGAAGAGGTCATATGTAGATCCCTGCAATTGGTTCCCTCTTTCTATTCCCCCATCCCTCCATCCTCCCAGTATGAGCATACCCACCACTACACCTGATGGATCATCTATCCTAAATTCCTCATGTTTCCGACTCCAGTGTACATTCCCTGGTCTAGCTGGACTTGTTTGGTAGAATTGGGATCATGATAGTGGAGGGGAGGAAGCATTTAAGAACTAGAGGAAAGTTGCATATTTCATTGTTACTACACTGTACTTTGACTGTCTCATCTCCTGCCTGCAACCCCTCTGTAAGA
This sequence comes from Nesogale talazaci, assembly GCA_004026705.1. Classification (NCBI taxonomy): domain Eukaryota; kingdom Metazoa; phylum Chordata; class Mammalia; order Afrosoricida; family Tenrecidae; genus Nesogale; species Nesogale talazaci. The sequence continues at coordinate 14,543 of PVJH01010685.1, read as the reverse complement.
GGATGCTGCTTCACCTATTGATGGGCTTTGGGTTCCCCATCTGTACTCCTCCTCATTTGTAATAATATAATTTTTAGTTCTTTGATGACTGATACCCGATTCCTTTGACATCTTGTGGTCACACAGGCTGATGTGCTTTTTCCATGTGGGCTTTGTTGCTCCTGAGCTAGATAACCCCCTTGTTTACTTTCAAGCCTTTAAGACCCCAGAGGCTATATCTTTTGATAGCCAGGCACCACCAGCTTACTTCACCATATGTGTTCATGCAAACATTTGTTGTCAGTGATCATGTGTAAGGCGGGCCGTAAAAAAAAAATCATAATAACAAAATAAGAACCTGTAAATAGTTCAAGGTCTGTTTGTTAACCTTCAGGAGTATTCCCCGGTTGAGTCCAATGGTGTGCCACACCCTGGCCCCAAAGTATATCCTTGGCACTCCCTCAGAAACTCCATGCTCTGCAACATACTCTTAGTGTTTTGCCATGATGTGGTGGGGTCAGACAGGCTTCAATCCCAATCCCGCTTCTCCATTGTTGTCCCTGTAGGGCTTTGGGTCAGCAAGGGATGCTGTGTTTCATAGTGGGGCCGGGCATATGGTCCTCTCTGCATTGGCTGTTCTGAGTGGGGATATTGTTGTCAAGGCTCGGTGGGCCAGGATGCACTCCACTGTCTCTTCCTCCTCCTTTTTTTCTTAGGTGCTCTGGTCACTTGTGCCCCACACCCCACACTGTAGCTTCAGTGTTGTTCTCCAAAGCTAAAGAGGCCAGATTTTAAGCGGGACACCATTGACAGCGGGGAGAGGAGGGTTCTTGAATAAAGATTTGGTCTCTATGGAGCAATGAATATTGTCATAGAATGTAAAAATAGTTTTATAATAGATTTATTTTAATTTAATTTAATTTTATTATTTTCTTTTTTTGGCGTCACTCCCTCTGGTGGTCGTGGGCGCTACCCAGTGCCGCTCCTGAGAGCTGCTGTTAGATTTGAACCGCCAACCCGCGGGCCGCAGTTCCACATTCAACCACTTACGCCACCCTTATTTTAATTTTAAAACGCTGCAGAACGTTGATAAATTGTTAAAAAGCGGGACGCCCGGTCACCTTATCCAAAGCACACTCCCCTGGGGGGAGAGGCAGCTGTCCATGTAGTTGGGATTGGAATTGGGCCCTCAGACCCCTCCACTGGCTCCCTGCTCCAGGCCGCCATGCTGTATTCACATCCTGGGCTTAAGTTTGGTTCCTATTTCCCTGTGGAGATACAAACAGTATTCTCCCTTTGGGTGGGTTAGTGCCCCATTCCCTCTCTACACATCACCATCTTCCTTAATGCCATTTTTCCATGAACTTTTTTGCGCCTCCTTCGTATGGTCAACAGATTACTTTCAAAGGACCAGAGTAACTCAGTGAGTTTTCAACAATGGTGTTGGAGCAATTGGATAGTCATATGAAGCAAAGGAAACCTTGCTGTTTGTGTTGTACTGTATTAGAAAACAAGAAAACAGCAATAAGAAAACTAAAATTGTGCTTTGGACTTCAGTAAAAGCCGTGAGAGCTCGCTGCCCTTTTTCTGATGAAATAGAAAGAGTAATGAGTAGAATGACTTTAGATCTTTTTTTTCAATCTCTTTGATGGGTCCTGCAAAAGAGCATTTTTTTGGTTCTTCTACCTATCTTCCTCATAGTTTACAAGCAAATTTTAGTTTAGTTTACGGGTCCCCTCCCTCACAAAGTTGTCTTACATGGAGTTTACATTCCTTTAAACAGGTTTTTAAATGTACTAAAAATCTCTGACATTTAAGCAACCTTGTGGAGTCGTGTTAGTAAGGCAGAAACCCAGTGTTCTTAGGGCAGCTCTGTTCCTGGGTGCCGCGCTTCCTGTCCCTGGGCTCCTACTAGAGCTTAATTGGGGTGCTGGGGCAGGGAAGTACAGTCAGTGGGCGGTGCTCACTGCCTGACTCTGCTCTGTAATTTATCTGGGTGGCCCCAAGCTGGGGCTCATCCTGGACTTCCCAAAACGACAATGTTCGCCCTGTCTTATTTTGTGCACAAGCATTAGATGTGAGATGAAGCTTCAAGCTCGTCTCCCCAGCCCCCATGCCAAATTAGAAATTGACTCATGGCATTGGTAGGGACCAAGTCAAGGAATTTACAACTGGTAGGTGGGAAAGGGTGAGAGTACTTCTCCCTCCACTCACTTTCTTTGGGGCCTGCCTCGCCGCGTGGCTGGGAGTGTGGGTGGAAGTCTGCGTCTTTGGGCAGCCGGAATGCGGTCCTTATGCTTAGCAGATGTCATTGACCCTAGACGCTAGTTACAGGGAGGCTGAATCGGGGACAGATTGGGATTCATTCTCTCCTTCCTTCTTTTTAGTTTATGAAGCAAACATCTAGTTAGCATTGACTAATAGACTGGCACATTGTTCTAGACATGGAAATCCAGTTTTGAACAAGACCCATAAGGCTTCAGCCCTAATGGAGTCTATGCTCTGAGAATAAGTTTTCTAAGAACTTTCTCTCTCGTTACAAAATGTCTTTCTCCAAAGGCTCTGGATAAATGCAGCCAACTGTGATCGTTCCAGGAGGTAGTGACCCCTTCCCTCAAAAACCATGTGTGTGTGTTGCTAGATCCAATAGTATGCAGTTGTTGAAACTCCATTTTGTGTAGGGGCTTAGATTTCCCTCTGGATAAACGGGCTATGTCGTATCTTTTGTGGGGAGTCGTGGTGTGGGGAGAATGAATAGAATCCCCAATGGGGCCTTACAAATAGGAAATGTTTAGCAAATAGTAATTGAGCAGTTGCATATGTCATGAGATAATCAGATGGATTGTACGACAAACCCTGGATTGCAAGCCAGTCTTTAGACTAACATTTTGAACGCCCAGGAGCTAAGCTGCTCCTTTCACAAAAATAACAGGCTGTAGAGCATTGAGAAGAACGGGGATTCCAGAACAGTTCCTTAGGCTCATGCAGAGCCTGACCTTAGTGAACAAGGCTCATTTACAATCTACTCTATGCAGGTGACACAGCTTTGCTTGCTGAAGATAAAGACTTGAAGCGCCGAGGGGTGAAGATCAAAGACCATGGCCTTTGGTATGGATTAAACCTCTCAACATAAAACAGAATCTTCTCAGTGGAACCAATAGGCAACATCTTGAGAAGTAGAAAAATGACTGGTGTTGTCAAGGCTTTTATTTTCCTCCACAATCAACACCCGTGGAAGCAGCAGTCAAGAAATCAAATGGGAAAAACAAAAGAAAGCAAGAAATCCAACGATAAATTGAACTGGGAAAAGCTGCTGCAAAAGATCACTTTAGAGTGTTAAGCAGAGATGTCACCTTGAGGGTTAAGGTACACCTGACCTGAACAATTGATATTTTCAGCTGTCTCTTTTGCATACAAAAGCTGAACAAGAAAAATCAATACCTTTGTAATAATGAGTATACCATGGACTGCCAGAATGCTACTTGAAAGAAATGCTGGTGAGACTTTGTCTCATGCACTTTGGCCTTGGGGTCCAGAGGGACCAATCCCAGGAGAAGGACCCTTTGCTTGGTAAAGTTGAGGGTGAGCAATGAAAGAGGAAGACCCTCAATGAGGTGAATTGACACAGTGGCTCTGGCAGAGTAAAGAACTGGGCAGTCCTTCCTTCTGTTGGACACATGACTCGGAACAGGCTTGAGGCCCTGAAACCAGGAGAGGTTGAGCCCTTTAGTGTGTGTACAGAGTGTTCCCAGTAAGAAAATTCTCCCCAGGGTGGAGCAGTTGTCATTTGCCAGTTGCTGGAGACGAGTGGTATTGTCTTGTGACCTTTCCCTGGGGTCGTGCATACTTTGATATGGCAGGAGCCAACATTGTTCTGCAGTTATAAATAACCACACAACTGGATGGTTGGACTCACAATGCTCCTTCCATTTCTGTTGTAGAGCAGAGAAATATTTTGAAACTGTGGACAGAATGCCATTCAGACAAGACATTAATCTTCCTAGAGATTATACCAGGAAAGCAGAATGCTTCCTTCTTTGCCTTCTTTTTGGCATGTGTTTGTGTGTATGTGTAAAATGTGCATGCATGGGTGTGTGTGTGTGTGTGTGTGTGTGTACATTTGTCATCCTGGCATCTGTGAAATGAATGAACTACTAAATATTTCTCACACTTACTAGTGACAAATGACTCAATGACTCCACTTGTTTTCAGCTTCAGACCATTTGCTCTGAACTCTGCTGCAGTGATTTAGGGCTTGAAGGAGACCTGAAAACCTTTTCATCCAGTGTTGTTCAAAGAACTGACTCGTGAATTGATCTAAAATGTACAAGGAGGAAATGATTATTATGATTTTTTTAAGTTCAGATAGGGAATTTAACACATAACTGTCTTAAAATAATTTTATATTGTGAAATATCTGTAACAAGATTTTTCCCGTTTCAACCATTTTGCACATGTGTAATTCAATGACATTAATTACCATCTATATGTGGTATAACCATAACCACTAATTATCCTTGAACCCCACCCCCAATTTATCACCCTTTAAAAAATAAAAGAAATTGTTTGTCCTGCTGTTTAAGTGTTTGAATGGTTGTTTTAATGAAAGGATGATTTGAGGTGGTTTTCTTAGACAAGGATATGACAGATCAAGTTATCGATCACCACAGTTTTAGGAGAACTGGCTGCTGGGACCACAAAAATGTGGGAACCACTCATTTGGTCGGAAACCATGTTTGGTGATTGACTTGTCACCAAACCAAAAGTCAAAGTCACTGTCACTGACTCAATGCTGTCTCATAGTGACCCCCTGTGGGTCACTAAGACTGTAACTGTTTACAGGAGTAGAAACCCCAGTCTTCCTTGCATGGAGCTTCTGGTGGTTCTGAACTGCCCACCAGTGGCTTGCAGTGCAATGCTGCCTCCAGAACTTCTTCCCTATCGGCTGATGCTGTCTGCGCCAGGAGTGCCTTGCCCTTTATCTGGGTAGCTTTAACTGAGCCTCTGAAGATCCCCGGACTCATAGTCCTAACCCATGCAGTGCCTGGAGAAAATGTGAGGGTGGGCTTTGGGTCACATATTGGCTGATTTCCGTGGCCACAGCAGAAATGCCCATTAGCTTCTGTGAGTGCCATGAGTTAATTGCATGGTAATTAAGTGCTAACATGGCTGATCAGAGGAACTGTGTAATTGGAGCATAATAAAATATGGCATGCTTAGTAAGCAATTGAGTTGTCTTCCCAAGAATGTCGGCGGCCCTCGCAGAAGGTGCACAGCTGTCTCCCACAGCTTGTCTTCACCAGGATCCACCCTTTGTCTTCCCTGGAAACCCTACAAGGTGTTACTCTGAAGTAATAAGCCCAGCTCCCACATCATACCTGACAGCCAGAGTCATAGTTTTACATAAAATATTCCTCATTTCATAACCTTTTATTTTGGGCATATGAGATATGTACTGGTTATCCTTGATTTTTTTTTTTCCGAGGGGAGTTCATTTGAGGGATTTTACATATATTTTGTGGGAGAATTTCTTATGAATTTCTACTTTGACTTTCAGAATTAACCTTAATTGGGTGCATTTGGTAGGCGTGAATGAATCCTCTATGTAATCATACGAGTAAATTAAAATGTTGTCTTTTCCACCCGCGTGGATATTTAAGCCTTAATGATGATCATCTGTGGGGAGTTCTGGTGGCTGTGCCAGTGAAACATTGGACGCAGGGACCACCAGGGACAGGGTGGGAGAAACCTGAGGCTGTGGATCACTCAATGGCAATAGTTTTATTTGTCTGAAAGAGGTGTACACGGCAGCACCTTCTGATTGGTTGGTGCCATCAAGCTGGTTCAGACCAGATACGGCCTCAGGCACAATAGAAGAAACATTGCCTGATCCTGCCCTTCCTCTCAATTGTTCCCCACAAGCATTCTTCAAGAATTAAAAAAGTGGGCAATCTGTACTAGAAATAACCCGTTACCTGATAGCACAGAGTTTCATCTCTGCTGGTCTGGTGTGTGGGACTGCTGGGCAGAGCAGAATGAAACATCACCCCCTTCTGTGTCTTCATAATTGTTGGTGTGGTCAAGCCCATCTTTACGGCCACTCTCTGTGTCAGGCCATCTCACTGAATATGCTTTCTGGCCTTTGCTGACCCTCCCCACTTTGCCAAGGGTGAGGTCCTCCTCCAGTGATTGACCTCTGCTGAGGACGCTATCAAAGTAAGTCTTTGGGTCGTCATCTGCTCCAGAGGATTCTCAAAGTTAACCAGTAGGCCTTTCTTCCTCACGTGTCATTGTTTAGAAGTCCCTCTGAAAGCTGTCTACACCTTGCTGGTGTCCTGCTGGCCTAGCTTCTGGGATCATGGACACATGTAAGCCACCACCGTGAGATAAACCATGCCCAACACCATCACTACTCACTGCCATCAAGTTGATTCTGACTTATTGGAAACCCTCCAGGAGGCTGTAAACCTTTTTTGAAAAATTTAAATAGTTTTGTTGGCATATACTTCACCTATATAATTTAATTGCTCAGTTATATTAAGACGAGCTGTTCAATCCACCACAATTAATTTCAGAACAATGTTCTTCTCATAGACATTGTTGTTAGCTCCCCATTTCCCCTAACTGTCCCTGCCATGTCCAGCTACTGTCTCTATAGACTTCCCTATGCTGGATTTCCTGCATAATACAAAAAGGAAGTGAATCAAAAACCAGTTGATTAGACTAACCAGTTTCTCTGGGGCTTTTCTAACCACAATCAAAGGAAGCATAAAATAGTGAAAACTGAAATGCCTGGGGGTGGCAGGGAGGGTGGGGGAAATGGAGTTAACACCAAGGCGTATGAGAAGAAAATGTCCTGAAATGGATTGTGGTGGTGACTGCACAAATTTTAATATGATCAGACAAGTATATTGTATGATAGGTGATGTATATGTCAATAAAACTATTAAAACTAATTGGATTTTCCATATAAGATTTTCATTGAAATTCTTATAGACATACCTATACAAAATGATTCTTCTATAGTAATGTCTCACAGGAGAGACTATTTCTTTATCCAGAACTGAATAACAGCATTTTTCACATGTTACTCCATAGATGGGACCAGTTTCCCTTACTTATCTCATAAATTTTAATCTTGTGATAATAATAAATCAAAACATGCCCTGATGGCATCTCAAGTCTGTATGACTACACAAACTCTCAAGATGACTTTGAACAGGATCCAGATAGTAAAAAATGAGAGGCCTGGGGAGGCGCCTTCTTACACAGCTAGGGGTGTGAGGCGTCTCCAGTCAAATGCCTCACCTTTTGTCTGGAAAGTGCCTTGTGGGGAACAATACTGCCCTCTGATTACACAGTGCCAGAGAGAACAGGGTCTGGGGGGCAGGGGGTAGAGGGATGGTAGGTGTGCTCACTGAGACCAGAAGTCAGAGAACCTGCCAAGAACATCTCCTCTCATTCTCCCCTCCTAGAACTTTCCCCACCCCCATCTGCCAGCATTCACTTGAGGAGGAGAGATCCCAGTGGATTTTAATTCAGTTCTACACTCTTGTTACTTTCACGCTTAGGCTGGCGTTTGGATAGGGATGTTATCCCATGCTCTTCCTAAATCCTCTACTGGATGTGTATCCAGATGTGATTTGTCCAAGCACAGAGAAGCTGCTCTTCTTCCCCAGGTCTCGAGCCCACTGCTGCGTTGACAAGAGGACTCTGTGGACAGCTTCCAACCTCGGTGGGTGTTCTTCATGGTTTGCCTTCGCAGAACCCATTTCCGGTTCACCTATCCTGCAGTAGCGAACACTCAGTCTTTCATAGAGGCACATCTGCCCTCTCATCCCTTCCAGCCCCATTTTTTTGCAGCTGTACGTCACATCAAGCCTACATTTCTTCTAGATGGCTAAATGGCTCTGGCTGGTCTCCATCCCCCATTCTCTCCCAGCCCGCTTCTTGCTCTATGCTGCCCTTCCTGCTTCCAGTCTCTTCCTTCCACCATGGACAAAATAGAAGCCACTCAGTCGACCCTTCTGAGTCCCTCCTGAGGAAGACATCAGCCTTCTCTCCTGGCCTCACATCCCCACTCCATCCCGGTGGAGTCCAGGCGAAATACCCTTCTTCCCTTCTCTGTTGCTCCTTGTGTCTTTGCCGCATTTTCCTTGCCTGCTTGTTCCTCTCTGGTCAAACACTGATAGCCACCCTGGTCCTCAAAGCTCAGCTCCAGTAGTTTCCTCTTGCAGAGCCTTTCCTGGTCTTCCTTCTGCCTCCTGCCAGGTGGGAGGCTGTCAGTCCTTGCTGTGGTCCCGATGACACATGATCTCACCACAGTGGTTGGTCTTCCCCCATGAGCTGCGTGCCCTGGGTCAAGTCACTCACCCTGCAGCCACCTCCCTTTACTCTTCTCCCCTGGGCTAGTTGTGAGGATGAAAACTCGGATGTTTGTGACAGACACATAAACGACCTCTCAGAGTGTCTGGCACTGAGGGATCATCTGTAAGTGCCAGTTCTTTCTACCCTTTCACACGGGATCTTGAAAAGGCTGTGCATGAAATTGGTACTGAGTCAAGATTGATTGGCACCGAGACCTTTGCAGAGCCTGTATGACTTTCTGCAGCTCCGGCGTAAGTTGGCGTCAAAGCCTGGAGCCCTTGTCTGTTGCAGTGATGACTGGTTCTCTGTCACGGATTCCTCCCTTGACTAAGAGTTAAGAATGTTTCACAGCTCTTATATTTTAGTCTTTTTCTTCCTGCCCCCCCCCCCCGCACCCACCAAAGCAGAAGAAAGAATGAAAACATCTTATAGTCCAGATGCCAGAACACCCCATTATCACCTTTCGTACACTTTAAAGACTTAGCTTTCTACTCACTTGCACACACATACAAGGGGGTTTTCAAAAGCTCATGGGAACATCCCATTAATTTTCCCTTCCATTTTTCTACAAAGCTCCAAGGTGTACCGTATTTTTGAGACCACAGACACACCTGACCACAAAACACATGCAGCTTTTAGAGCAGGAAAACAAGAAAAAATATTCTGAACCAAATAGTACTAGTATATTAAAATATTTATTAGAACAAAGCAAAATATGGTAATATTTGACAACATAAACTCAATGGTGGTGTTAAGAACCACCATCACTTTCATTAACAAATGAGGGGAGGTGTGCACTGTGCTAATCATGTGACCTGATTGACATGGGGACTCCAGGAGGCGGGACTTCCCCTGAACACACAGCAATCCACAGAATGTGGACAGTAAGCGGGTGCAAGGGATCAACAATAAATGTTCTGGGATACCTTCGGACCATCAGATGCACCCTCGTTTTCCTCCCACATTTTTTGGGGGAGTAGTGCGCCTTATGGTCTGACAAATACAATATGTGCACTGTGTACAGACAGTGACATATCCTTTCCCTCCCATCACAAATCCTTCAAAGGCTGCCAGCTGAAGAATACATAGACACTTCTCTCCTTTTCTCCCTTCCTCTCAGAAGTTAATTTCCCAGAGATCTTTTTTTTTTTAAACTGCTTGAGAGGGAAACCTAGATAGTGTAGGGGCGAGGAGTTCTGTTTTGAGAAAATAGCCATACAACTTGTTTCCTCGTGGCAGTGACGTATACTCGTGCTAGGAAACAGATGTCTGATGCTCTCGAGAGAGATCCATGTGGCCTCCAGAGCACAAGTAATCCTCAGGTCTAACCCACTGCCAGGGAGTAGATGCCCGCTCACAGAGACCCAAGAGGACAGGGCAGAACCATCCCTGAGAGTTTCCAAAGCTAAGGCCTCATGGGAATGGAAAGCCCTTTCTCTCCTGAGGAGCAGCTGGTGACTGCAGACCGTGGCCCTGGGGGTGAGCAGCCCCAACGTGTAGCGACCACGCTGCCGCCGCCTCCTCCACCAGGGCTCCTCCATTTAGCAGTATGACCTATATATTTGGAACAATATAGATATTGTTCAGGGTGGCTTTTCTTTCTCAAAGGTACTTCGTAACTTGTTTTAGGCAGATGAGCCTGTTTAGTAAAGAGAGGTAATGAATTGAGAAGTAGGCATTAGCATGTGAACATAATCTGACCTTCAAGTGCTTTAGAAGGGGTTCCAGCAGTTCCTGGGCATGGACATTCCTCACAGTGGGAGGGAGACAGAAATTGTATCGGTTGAGTGTAGCCTGTGACTCCAAAACGTGGAAATTAATTTTGCGTTAGGTTGTGATTATTACTAAAGTGTCAGAGACTTAGAGAGTTGTAAATTGCATGCAATCTCTCAGCAGCCCTTGAGTGAGTATTCAACAGACATGTCGCTAAATAATTGGCATTTCTAATGAGAAGAGTTAAATTAGCTTCTATCTTTATCCTGTCAGAATGTGGAACCGGGGGATTGAAAGCTTGGTCCCTGACTAAGTGCACGTGTAAGACCGTATTATTCTTAGAGAGCTCATTTGCACCAGAGAGATCAGAAATATGACTTTCAGGGGGCGGGAGGAGAGTGGGGGAGCAGGCGTGGTGCGCAGGCCCAGCCTCGGGACTTGAGAGCATTCCCTGTGTGACATTAGCACGTCTCCTCCCCACCCCCCTTGTCTGCGACTCCTCACCGGCCACCCAAAGGTCCTGTGTACCGAATAGCTGGCGCTCATTCGGTGCCAAGGCTTCATCTTTGGTATTTTCTTCTGACTCTCATGCCCCTCCATGGCAGTCTGCATCATGTCTGTGAGGTGCGTGGACTCGGCTGCTGGGCCCGGCCATCTCTCATGCTTGCTGTTGTATGCTAATGTATTGTGTGTATGTGCTGCAATCTACCCATCTGTTTTATTTTCATGAGATTTTGGGTAGTTTGTAAATTTTGGCCATTCCTAAAAACCACCCACTTGTGGTCTTGCTTTTAGGTTCCTGGGTGTCCAGTGAGCCAATTTTTTTCCCTTTCCCTTTTCTTTGAGAGATACCTCCCCTAGTGCCCTATTCATCCTAACTTAGCGAACTTTCCAATGGTTTTTCGCTTTTAAGGAAAAGACTCTAGAAGGTTTGAGGCATCAACTCATATGCAAGAAATTATCCGGGTGCTTATCTGTATAGACCTGCTCCCAATGACTTAACAAGCAGAGGTATGGAGGAAATCCACTTATGGCTTCCCTTACATTTTGTTTTAAATCTTCATATTAAGTGTGCTGCCTCTATGTGCCTTTGTGTCAGAGCACATGAGTTCTTTTGGCAAGTGGTCAGGCTGTGAAGTATAAAGAAATCGGACAGGGCTTGCTCGGCGTTCTTAGGAGCGCCCTCCGCTCGCGCTCTAACTGAAATGTGCCCTGGGCTTGCTGTGGGCCCCTCCTCAGGCTGGGGTGCGCCATACAGGGGCTCAGGGAGGCCAGTGTCCCGTGCAGCCTCTCTGGAGGACATTGACAAACCCCTACTCAACAAGACCCTCGGTGGCAAGTCGTAGTAACACCTGGCTGGGACACCCCGGGAGCCAATCAGGGGCGTCCTCAACCGGAAGAGCGCTGAGAGAGCCCCTGTGCCTTGCGCATTGATTGCCAAGTCTCTTTTGGCAGATGGAGACATGGGCTTAGAGAGGTAAGGTGACTTGCCAGGTGTAGCTCATGCCTTTCTATTGTTCTTTTGCAGGTTGTCTTAAATTACTGTGTATTGATTGAGGGGCAGGCCATGTTGAAAGAGGTTCTGAGGGGCTCAGAATGTTTTATTCATTTTTTGGCTGTAAGAGCTATTAAAGTAGACTGGGAGGCTCATAGGTGACTCCTCCTCCCACCCCCACTCCCTGGTTTCTCCTCTTTGCACGAGGCTCACAGCCTCTTCCCCTCAGTTGGCTTTATGTCATCAGCGTTTTGGTTTTGTTTATTTTTTTTTCATGTGGGCTGTGGATTTCTTTTGGTCTGAATCACATTAAGCTGGCATCTAGTTAGAAGTTTTGCAGCTCCGCCTGAAGAATTTGCACTTTCACTTGAGATTTGTTTTGATTACAAATAAGACAAAATGTGTCCATCAGATGAGGGAACTCAGCTGCTTGGGGTTGGCAGTGACCTATCATTAGCTCAAGTTCTTTGACTTCAACTTTGGGGCCATGCTTACTTCCTGACAGCTGCTGCAGCCTCTTGATTTGCCCTCTGCCTGTTCCTTTTCCTGGGGCCCCTGGCTGGTGCCCCCCTGCCTGCCCTCTCTCCACACACCCTGCTTACTTGGACTGAGACTTCGGTCAGCAGGGGATCTGGGCTGCTCATTTGCCTGGTGCTGTGCCATCTGACCTAGTGGTGGGGCCTCTCATTATTTTGAGAGCAGAGTGTGTGTTTTTTAACTATGTGTGCAAGGTTCCAAGTAGGAAGTATGGTCAGCAATTGCATGATAAAGAGGTAGAGCTCTGTTTGAATAAGCTTGGCCCCGTGTTTTACTGTAAGAGGCTCAGGTTGCTGGGGAGGGGGACCCGGGAGTTTCATTGGGACCATCACATGATGGCATTGCTCTAACCGAGGATGCAAGATGAAAGGCGCTGCTCAGTCACCCGTGGCACCTCTGTGCTGGCTCTATTTCATGGAAGATCAGTGACTATGTAAGAATGAGCTGATGTGATTTCAGGGAGAGAGGGATGTCCTGAAGCCAAGGACATGGTAACTCGGCACTCTCATAATCTCCCTTCTGTGTTGCGCCTGCCCAGTACCTTCCTCTTCATGCATTCTCCACATGCGTGTCCAGCTGCACTCCTCGCAGCCTACCCTTCTCCCTTCTTTTTCTTCTTCCTCCTCCTCCTCCTCCTCCTCTTTTTCTTCTTCACCACTGTTCATAGAAAATCTGTAGTGAAGACTGAAGCCCTTTGTTCCATTTGGAACAGAATTAGAAAAGTTGCTGTTTTAAAAATAATGGAGGTAAATCCTTATTCAGGACAAACCTAATGACTCTTCTGCTTTTGTCTCTATGTCTGCTTGGAGCTGTGATTGCTTTCTCTCTCCTTCCATTTTGTTGGGAAATGGAGAAAAATGAGATAGTGATAGCTGTTGCATTTTGAATCTGAATTCCATGTATACTCGAGTATATGCTGACTTGCATATTCGCCGAGGCACTTAATTTTACCACAAAAACAGCATTATCAGTGTGCTGAAAACTCAACTCATACTCGAGTATATATGGATTTATCCCCTCCCTGCAATGTTTATACTTTGCACTTCTTTCTTTCCTAGTAAAAATAACTTTGCCCTGGAATGGTTTGAGTTCAGCTAGTATTTCTTTTTAAAGCCAAGCACACTGCTGATGGTACTTTAGGTGAATTAAGAACTCTGTGACTCGCTCCACCACCTACTCTTAACAACCGGTGGACGTACAAACTCGAGTATGGCTATCATCCACTGACTTGATGGCCACTGGGTAACTGGGCCCACTCCCCCTTTCTTCCTACTCTTCCTTCTGCCCCCCCCTTTCATTCAATAAAACAAATAGGAGACACATTGAGGGCTTTTCACATCCCAGATAATTTATTCCAACAATTTTAGTTCGTTTCCTTTTCTGACAAGTAAAAGTAATCCTAATTTTACCTCTCCACAATATTACCACGCGGAGTGAGGTTGTACATAAAGTACTTACATAGCCCTGAGCACATAGGAGGGGGCTGCCAAGAGTTCATGGGGAAATGGAATTAAAAAAGAATAGAATTTTCCCACAAAGATTTGGGAGCAAAGCCCTATGAAGCGCTTGTTAGCAGCATTCCTTTTTAGCTGTTGTGCGGGAGACCCACAGCATGGGGACAGTGACTTTTGGAGACAAATGCACCTGGGGTCAGCAGGCAGGCAGGCAGCCATCCAGCCATCCAAGCACCCTCCATGCCGTTGAGTTGATCTCCACTCAGAGCGAGCAGAAGGGCAGAGTAGAACTGCCCCATAGGGTTCCCGAGGCTGTAAAGCCCCCAGCCTTGGCAGCCTCTTCTTTCTCCTCTGGGAATGTGGGGTGGCTTCCAACTGCCGACCCTAATGTACGCAGCTGAGCGCTTAGTCCCTTTTTACCAGGACGACTTTCAAGACATCAGTGGTATGACTATGGGTGATACTGTAAATGTCTCACCCTCTGACTTATCAGAGTTCATTGAAGCCAACCAGGATACTATAGGCAAAAGTATGATGCGCAGCAGACAGCCAGCAAATTTTAGCGTACCCTTTATTTAGTATGAGTTAGCAGTTTGATGCTTAAAGGGTAAACAAGCAGTCATGTCTCATAATATTATGGATTCATGTGTGACTTAGACGTGCTCCAAGCGTGGGTAGAATATTAACTTGTTTATGCTTTGCAACAATATCAAGAGGTGATTACTGTGATTGTTCTCATTTCACAGGTGAAGAAAGAGAAACACCAAGTGATGGTTGCCCCAAAACTTGGCCAAGGCCGGAGTTGGGTTAACCTGGTCTGTGGGCTTCCACCATTAGAGGCCAGAGTTGGGTTAACCTGGTCTGTGGGCTTCCACCATTAGAGGCCAGAGTTGGGTTAACCTGGTCTGTGGGCTTCCACCATTAGAGGCCAGAGTTGGGTTAACCTGGTCTGTGGGCTTCCACCATTAGAGGCCAGAGTTGGGTTAACCTGGTCTGTG
>PVJH01010684.1:0-72567 GCA_004026705.1 Nesogale talazaci | reverse complement strand
AAAGTCAGTCTATAAAGTCTGCTTCCGACTCAGGAAGTCACAGGTCAGTGGGTGCAGAACTCCTCGCTTCCAGGGCTCAGGTCCATCAACAGCATGCCACTCCAGCTTCAGAGGCCTGTCTTCATCAGGGCAAAGTCGAGTGGTCTCTCTTCTGGTTCCTCCAGCTTCTCGGAGGCTGCATCTTGTGTTGCCTGTGGTAAATCATCTCTGAAACTAACTCCCAACAACTGGGGAAGATAGCTTCTCATCTTCGCGAGGGAAATACCGCAAGATTTCCCAGGAGTCTCAGGTGAAAGCCATGCCCACACAGAGGCTTCATCAGTTACTCAATGGCTTTCTCCTGATTAACAGGCCAGACTCCACCCCTACATTTCAATTATAAAATTAACATAAGCAGATGACTGCCACACCTATTCAGTCTGTATGCTGAACAAACAATCTGAGAAGCTGGAATATAATCAAGAGGAACCAGGCATCAAGATTGAAGGAAGAATTTCTAACAACCTGAGACAGGCAGATGACACAATCTTGCTTGCTGAGGAAATAAAACACTTGCTGATGAAGGTCAGCAACTGCAGCCTTTGATGTGGATTTGAACTAAATATAAAGAAAACCCAAATCCTCATAAGTGGACCCATAGGCAGCATCATGATAATGAGAGAAAAGATTGGGGTTGCCAAGGATTTCATTTTGCTTGGATACACAACAATGCTCATGGAAGCAACAATAAAACATAATCAAAAACATAACACATTGAGCAGATCTGTTGCCCAAGACCTCTTTAGCATATTAAAAAGCAAAGATGTCACTTTGAAGGCCAAAATGTTCCTGACATCAAGTCATTGCATTTAAATAGGCTCATACAGACAGGAAAACTGAACCTTGTGTAAGGTAGACTACAGAAAGAAAATCTGCATTAGAAATATGGGGTTGGTGAAAAATATTGAAAATACCTTGTATTGACAGAAAGAAAAAAAAAACAGATGTCTTGGAGGAAGTATAACTAGAAAGCTATTGAAAACTGAACATGGGAAATCATAGTTTCATGTGCGTCGGGCCTGTCCTGCCTTGAAATGGACATGAAGCTTGGTCAACTCAAAAAAAAAAAAAAAAAAGAGGACAAAGCTCAAAACTCAAAAAAGAGGACAAAGCTGCTCAGGAAGACAGATTAACAGCAGGCTACAGAGCTGGGTTCAACCACAAGGTCAACTGGGTTGATAGCAGAGGCAGAGCCATGTTTCTTTCTGTTGTCCAGACTGTCCCCGCAAGTCATAATCTATCAAATGTTACTTACTGTACACACACAACATTCTAGCAGCACTGTCCACAACTATGGTATAGCATGTTTGTCCTTTAAGAATGAGCTATAGACCGTTTGGCCACACTACCGCCCACAACAACAGGACCTATCATACTGTCTCCCTACAGAAGCAGATAATGACTGTAAACAGTTTGGGGATCATATAGTTGGGAAGACATGTGGGCTGAGCCCCCAAAGTGGACCTAATCAAGAAAGGAGCATTACGGGTTAGACCGTTGGGAGGAGAGAAAGATGAGACCGATGGTCCCTGGTGGGACATGGGGGAGAGGGGAGAGGGAAGAGGGAAGAGGAAGGGGGGCCTGGACAGGCTCAGGGATAGGAGAAAAATAAGTGTCTGCATTCAGTGGTGAGGAGGGTGTGGGAGACCCAGTCGGGCCAAAGTAAGGGTAATGTAATAGAGAGGAAGCACTGAGACCCAAAGGAAGGCCAAGCATGACAGTGGGGCAGGAGGAAGGCAGAAGGAAATAGAGGAAGGAACTAGAAAGCAAAGGGCATTTGCAGAGGTCTAAACACAGACATGTACATATGCAAATATAGGCATATATTATAAGGAGAGAATAAATCCAGATACATATATTTATTTATTTAGTACTAAGGTAGAAGCTGGACCTTGGACCCCCACCCAGGCACTCTCCCTCAAGGCAAGAACACTTTGTTCTATTAATCTGGCATTTCAGGATGCTCACCAGCTCAATGTGATCACTGAAGACAAATAGGTTCATAAACAAATGTGGTGAAGAAAACCAGTGGTGCCCAGCTACCAAAGGATATAGAGTCTGGGGTCTCAAAGCCTGAAGATAAACAAATGATCATCTAGCTGAAAAGTATCCAAGCCCAACACGGAAGAAGCAGCCATGAGGTGTCAAAAGGACCAGGCCTCACGCATCAAGCAGGAAAAAATTATCACTGTATGTGATCTCTCATGAGATGATCACTGAAGACATGTGGGGAGTGGGCAAGAATGGTAAAGATAGCTAATGGTACCAGGCTATCAAAAGATACAACATCTGAGGATTTAAAAATTTTAGAGTGAACAAATGGTTATATGGCCCAAGAACAACGAAGTCCACAATAGAAGATGCACACCACTGTGTGCAACCATGAGATGTGGAAAGAACCAGATATCAGGCATCAAAGAACAGAAATCATATTATTGTGTGCCCACCCTCTGGATAAGATGGCTGAAGACAGAAGGCAGCAGATGCAGACAGAGAGGAGAAATCCAACAGCACCCAGCTACCAAATGAGATTGAGAAGGTGTGAGGGTGAACAAGTGGCCATCTAGCCCAGAAGCAGCAAAACTCACATGGAAGAAACACATTAGCATGTGTGATGACTGGTGGTGTGGGGGGGGAGGGGGGAGGGGGGAGGGGGCTGCAAAGGGAGCAGATTTCAAACATCAAAGGACAAGAATCACATCACTAAGAATGGGGAGGGGGCGGAGCAGAGTGGGGACACAAAGCCCACCTGTGGGTAATTGGGCATCCTCTCACTGGGGAGTCAAGAGGAGGAGACCAATCAGTAAGGTGCAGTGAGGTGGTGGTGAAGCATGCAACTTTCCTTTAGTTCCTGAAGGCTTCCTCCCCACCCCCCGCGCCCCCATCATGGTCCCAGTTCTACCTTACAAATCCAGCTGGACTAGAAGAGGCACGCTGGTGGAGATGGGAAATGGAAATATGGGGAACACAGTACAGATGAACCCCCTGGGGCCAGCAGTAAGAATGGAGCTACTGGATGGGTGGAGGAAAGGTGAACCAGAGAAGGGGAGCCAACTATAAGGATCGACACAAAGCCTTCTACAGGGAGGACAGACTTTGGTGGAGAGGGTAAGGGGAGACATCGGGCAGTGTAAGTTATGACAAAACAATAATAATTTATAAAGCATTGAGGGTTGGTGGGGGAGCGGGGAGTAAGGATGGAGGGGAAAAGATGAGAAGCTGATGTCAAGGGCTCAAGTGGAAAAGTGGAGGTTCAGAGAATGATGACAGCAGCAGGCATGCGAAGAAATGTGGCACAATATATTTATTTACGTATTGTGAAAAATGATGTATGAGCCCCCAATAAAATGATATAAAAAGAATGAGCTATATTTATACATGAGTTAATAGCTTAATGAAAGCAATTGCTTGTTGATGAAGATGAACTTACTTGCTGGTAACCATTTCCTTTTCATCTTGTTTGGATCCATAATCAATGGAAACAGCCATCAAGCAATCAAAGCACACATTCCATTGAGGAATTCTACAGCAAAAAGCCTCATCAAAGTGTTGAGAGAAGGAGGCTACTATGGAGACAACAGTGCACATCCCTCAAGTCTTGCTATATCCAGTCACCTCATCTGCATGCGGGTGTTGCATGTTGCATAAGGAAGAGCAGGGAAGAATGGAGGCAACTGAGTTATGGTCTTGGTGAACAATGTGAATAGTATTATGGACTACCAGCTGAACAAGCAAATCTGTCTTGGGAGAAGTAAAAGCAGAATGCTCCTCAGAGGCAAAGATGGCATGACTTTGTCCTGCGTCTTTTGGGCATGGTTTTAGGACAGACCAGTCCCTGGAGGCGGACAACAAACTTGGTAAAGAGGCGGACCCTGAACATGGTGGATTCATATAGTGGCTGTGTCAGGGCCTCAAACAAGAGACAATTGTGAGGTAGAATGGGACCGGGCAGTGTTTCCTTCTGCTGCATATATAGCCATCATGCCGCAGAACTGACTCAATGGCAGGGAAAACAATACGGTCTACTTAAACTGTAGTGATAGAATTTTAATTAGCAAAACACTTCCAATGTAAAACTATACTCCCCAGCCTCCTGTACAGCCATGACCCAGCTCTGGCAATGAAATAGGGCACTGGTGTGTGTGTGTATGTGTGTGTGTGTGTGTGTGTGTGTCGCTCTCAGTTTTTCCCTATAAAATAATTTAATGTGTCCTGTTCTGGCTCCTCTTTCCTACTAGTGGTTCAAAAATGGACGAGGAATGGAAATTTTCCATATTTGGAAAACCTGCATTGAGAATGGCAGAAACATCCCTAGCTCTAACTTCTAAAGTGAAAGTTAATTGTTACATGAGAGAGTAGTGAACTTCTATCTTGTTTTAGAGTTTCTGATCTCTCTTCCTCATTCATTTATTCATTATTTCTCATAGTGACAAATCAAAATGACAACTCAAAGCAATAGTTTGCTGGTCTTTATCAGTAAATGCAATATGAAAGAAGCATTATTACGTACTGAAAATTAAATAATATGCACATCTGCCTAAGGCACTCCTGTATTGATTGTGTGGATATCAGTGTCTCAAGTTGAATAAAGACATGCGATTTTATTGGGATGATATAAAGCAGCAGTGACAACACAAGGCAGAGGGAAGAAAAAGGGATTGTGTGACCCAGAGTTGTGCTGGGCTATTGAAGTCCACACCATTATCAAAACTGTGATGAGCCCTGAAAAGTTGTTTCGGACATGAATACAGATGAGACACAGCAGATGAACTGTAATATTAATCTGGCACTTACTTTTCTGGTTAAGTTCCTAAAAGTGGGATCTCTTTATGTTCTGAAGGGTCAGGAATAATGATACACTTCTGGTTATTTTGTGTCACTTTCAAACAGAGAAGGATTTGAAAGCGTTATGTCCACAGTAGCAGCTGTGGTGGAAAGTTGATATGCAGGGCCTCTGCTGGGCACCAGAAGACTGGCAGAGACCAAAGTAAGTCAGGTAATGTCTCAGAACCCTGAGAGATCATATCCATTTAGAATAAAACTAGATTTAAACCTCTCTATTTGGTCTCCTGTCAAAAGTTTCGCTGGACAGTAAAGAAGATGGCTCTCAATCATCCCTCACCCCCTGCCACCCCCACCCACACAGAAGAATTAATATTTTGAACCATTAAAAAAGGTAAAACAGCAGCAAAAGTAACGCTGCTTTCCTGGTATGGACAATGAGATATTCGTCATTATTTTCACTATTAAAGATACATTGACTACATATCTGTGCATGACGCTGTGAATATCTTTCACTAAGAGCTTTGTGCTTTATTTGACCCTGAACAAATACATGACAAAGAATACATTCTCTGTGTCACCTTGGAGTCAATGCAAGGCAATGGCCTCCTCTCTGACCTGGCCATAATGAACAGCAGGCTTCTCCTACAGCCTTCTGACCTCCTTCTGACGATGACTAATATCTGTGGGCTCAGCGCCGATGAGCAGCTTTTGATTCAGCACACTCACCCACAAGCTCAGAGGCATTGATCCAATAATTCCATATAAATGAAATCAAAATCTCAGGATGACGTTCTAGTTTTTGACTGCATTAAAGCAATAATTTAAAAGTCCAAAAAGGTGCTTTTCAATTATCTGAAATTGACAGGGGAGAAAGTTCATATACATGGACTATTCCCCACCCTGCCTCTCTTTATATGAAAGAGCCTATGGGGCATAGTGGTTGATCTCTCCACTGACAACACCAATGAAAGGTAACCATTCAAGTCCTTCAGTCATGTCATGGACCAAAGAGTTAGTGTCCTGTTTCCATAAGATTACAGCTTGGGAAGCCCTGTGGAACAATTCTAATTTGTGCTATAGGTTTTCAGTGAACCAGATTTGATTTCTCGTTTTTGCTATTTTGTATATGCATAAGAAACCACATTTGTCTTATTTTGATATAGATTGTTCTTCTGGATGCCATATTAAGAGAATTGTTTAGGTAGTAGAACAATTGGATAGCACATGCATTGTAACAATGACTCTTCCCTGCTGTAGCTTCACCCACTCTTCAGGGTTTAGCTCAACTTTCAGCCATGTCATAAAGCTTCCAGATCACACAACCCACACCATGCTTCCTCTGTGGAGGTTTGTAACCTGCATTATTCACCAATTTCACCTACTGGGGTTTTGCACAGAATTATAGCTATTTCCTGACCGTCTGTCATTTTTTCATACTCTGGTGACTTATATCTTGCTATGATACCATGCTACAGACACTTCCAATGCCAACAGGGTTACACCGAGTGGGCAGACAGGTGTAAGTATAATTTCAAGCTTAAGATGGATTGGAAAGAAAAGTTCAATATTCAATAGATTTGATTGATTACAAGAGTGCTGTGGAGTTGAGCAAATGTTTATCCGATTGTATATGAGATATTCATATTTCTGAGGCACCTTGATAGCAATTGACAATTATAACATGTCTGTGACTCAACAATTCTTCCATGTCTTACTATATTGAAGTGTCTTCATGGCAGAATCTTATTTTCATTTGCCTTTGTATACCAATATTGCTATGATGGGAACTACTATTTGTCCAGTTCAGTCTGATTTCCCTTTCTTATAAAGAAATTGAGAGGAAAATGGAGTGAGGTAGTTAAGATGGCAAGGTGCTCTCTCCCCAAGTTTTGCTTATGTAAGCAAATGCTCATGAATTGAATATATATATATATATATATATATATATATATATATATCCAGATAGTTTAGGTTAGACTCTTACATTATTTGCTTGATCCAAGTTTCAGCCCTGAACTTCTTTTCTCCATCTGTACAATGTCTGAGAGGAGATGACAATGACTGCATGACTTGGGAGACTATTTCTTTAACACATGAGAACCTCTATCAGGTTGGGACTCTGGACCAGCATGACGGACAATCTGAACATTTCATCTTCAACTGTTATATGAAAGACAAATCATTTCATTCTTTTCTTTTTTAAGTTGATCCCTGCTCTGAGATCTTTCTGCTACAGGAATTTCCATTATTGTATTATAAGTGATATGTAATAAATACTCTTATACTCACTAAATGAATAGGTAAACATCACATATATAGAAGTTGTTTCTCTTCAATAGTGGAAGCATGCCTAAAGAAACAAAATAAAAGCCATCATGACCTCGATTTGCAGAGGCACTAAAAGAAACCAAAGCGAAACTGAGAACCAAACAAGAAAGATGGACTCGATTTGCTAAGGAGAGTGATATAGCCTTTCCTAGAAATGGCTGTTTTGATTAAATAGAAGCAATTAATACAAAGCTAGTGACTTCTCCAAAATGCCAGGCATCATTTTATCTGTGTACAACTCACTAGAAAGGATATTCCATACATGCTAAACCAATGTACTTTCATAGGTACTAAATATGAATGACTAGATGTTTATTCTAAAGATATAATAACATTAATCCAATAATGAATTCATGTCGAGGTTGTAGGTAACAAAAGTTTAGGGAGCTAACATAATTTTAATGGGGTTGGACTTCTTCCTCTAAAAATTAATTTTAAGCTACTCAGTAGAGATGGTCTTTGTAGAGAACAGATGAAAAAAGTACTTTTGGGGGAACTATGTATAATACTTGAGGAAGAAAAGTGTAATGTTCTGAACAGTAAAAAATAATAAAGGGTAACTAGGGTAGTTTAATGCAAAAATCAAACTTATTGTCATCAGCGGGTTTCAATGTGTAGTTTTTAGCTTTCACAGCTACCTAGTCAATTCTGCTTCATAGTGACACTATTGGTCAGGGTAGAGCCGTCCCTCTGGATTTCTGTGTCTGTAGAGAGTAGAACGTAGAGAGTAGAATGCCTCATCTTTCCCCTATGTGGGAGATGGTGGTTTTGAAATGCTGACCTTATGGTCATAACCCATAGTCCAACACATAACCCACTATGCCACCAGGGCCCTTTATTTTATAATTAACAGGAGACAAATAATAACATGAAATAAAAATGACAAGTTCAAAAGAAGCCAGAGCTTGAATTATCGTTCACTTATGACTTAGAGTAAGCATTGCATTTATGCATTTATGCATCCATGCAAATAGCATGGAAACCACATCTGATCTCCAGCCCCCCAAAAGGGAAGGGTCATCTAATTTCATATTTCCCAACGATGAGGCCTACTAGGTTGATACAGGCATGCCTCACCTTCTAATCTTCTTTCCTTTACCTTTCCTGCTAATAAGCATTCCTCTGCCTTGGATCACCCATTCAACTGTCCACACAAACCACAAGCAGTACTTACAATTATAGGAATTTAATGGAGAACTAGGGATCAATAAAGGTCAGAATATCCTTCCTTTGTCTGATCATGCTGGAGGCTTGCTTCTCTCTGGGTCTTGAATTCTCAGCCAAGCAGGCCCTTGACCTCTGTCCTCTCAGGCAAGTAAACAGTCTTCTGCCTGATGCGCTAAGCTGTACTTGTTCCATTCTCTGGAAAGACCATTGTTCACTCCGTCTTTGCCCTGCTGTCTGATGGCTGCCTCTTCTTCACCAAGTCTCTTGGGCACACTCCACACCTGACCCTTTTGCTACTTATGTGATTCTTCTATTTGTTTCTGAGTTGTTTGACTTGATACCAAATGGAATGCAAAGCTTACCAGTTATTTTATTAGAATCTTCTACACATTTTTATGCTTCCACCCATTTGGTGAGAGTTGCAAAGACTTGATAAGAGACACTGTTGATCAGAGAGCCATATAAAGGAAATCCACTTTATGGCAACTATGCATTACTAGACACACATACACATGTACAACTCGAAATAATGATATATGATATAATCATTATAGTCAATATAGATGAAATTCTTTGATATTTTCAGTGTAACTCTGTCCTATTTCTTTTTTTTTGGGGGGGGGGGATCACTTCCTCTGGTGGTTGTGGGTGCTACCCAGCGCTGCTCCTGAGAACCACCGCTAGATTTGAACCACCAAGCCCAGGACCCGCAGTCCCACACTCAACCACTTATGCCACTGGGGCTCAGCCCTGTCCTATTTCTTTAAAATAATATTATGCTCCATTAATGGTCTTCTTTTCTTTACACTTTTTACTAAAAAATAAAAATATTATAGAGGTATATCCTGACTTCTTGCACTAATATTGAAATTTTACTATGTAATAAAACTATGCATATATATTTAAGTTATTTAGCAATATTGAGCTATATTTCTTTTAGATCATTTTATTTGAGGATCTTACAGTTCATATAACAGTCCATAAATCGGACATTTGTCCATATGTTCTCATAATTATTTTCTAAGCATTCACTTGCCATTTGAGCCCTTGGTATCAGCTCCTCTTTTTACCCTCTCTCCACCCCTCCCACTCTCAGGACCCCTGGATCCATTACAAAGGATTATTATTTTCATATTTTACATTTCCCGCACAGTTTCCTCCCCATCCTCTTCCCACGTTCCCTCTAACTCTTCATATCAACACTCCCATTACTGTTCCTGGATGGTTTATCTGACCAGAGGCACACTTGAGATTGTGAGGTGTCAAAGGGATTAGGTAAAAGGCATCACATGATCCTAAACAAACAAACAAAATACCATATTGTTGAGACCAAGGTTCTTATCTGTACCTGTATACATGCTCTGGCCTATCCTACATTGAGAAGCAGGATGGAGGTCATGCTAGTGGGGGGTGAGGACACCTCAAGGAGCCAGAGGAATAGTGTGTGTTTTCTTGGTGCTATCCTTCATCCTGGTTGACTTATCCCTACCTGTGGCGCCTGCTGTGAGGGGATGTTCCATTGTCTACAGATGGGTTTGAGGGTCTCTGCTCCAACACTCCTTCTTTTCTACAATATGGTTTTGTTTGTTTGTTTGGGGTATTCTGATGCCTATTACTTGATCCTTTTGACACCGTAGAATTCGGTTGACACCTTACAGCTCAGATTGGTGTGCTTATTCCATGTGGGCTTGTTGCTTCTTTGCTAGAACTTTGTTTAACTTTGTTTAACTTCAAGACTTTAAGACCCAAGACCCTATATCTTTTGATAGCTGGCACTAGCAATTTTTCTTTTTTATTAAAAAAATGAATTCATGGGAAATATTTTAAATTTCATTCTAGAGCAATGGAGATTATGAAGGGTTTTATTAAAAAGAATAAGTTTGGAATTTAACAGAATTAGATTTTCCTATTAATATAATAGTCCTGTTGTTTGGGTTGACTCATGAGTGGATTCACAAAGATTAATTTCTGGCTCTTTGACAATAACAAAAACGATGAAAACATGAATCATTTAAGTAAATAAAAATACATGAGGTAAAATACAATAATAGTAAGTGATTGTCAGTTAGTTTTTAAGTCAACGTGCCTGGGCCAGTATCCTCAGTAGTTTGACAGTTGATGGCTCCCATATAATGTGATCTGACATAATATTATGGATCTCATTATGAGACCTCCTCTGAGCAATCAAGCCATTGTGAAAAGATTAGGGTGGAACATACCCTGTGACTCAACTCACAGCCCTCATGCAATTTCCTTGGGTCATTGTCTACTGTGTATGTAAGATGTTTTCCTGTGCTTCTTCGCTTTCTGCTGGTATGGACTTCTGGTTTTCTGGACTTGATGCATTGACTTGCCCGTTGCCTGTTGATTCTGGGAGATAGTAGAGGCTACTGTTTGACTTCCTGACCTTGGATTCACCTTTTTCTGAACATCCCCATCCTGCTTGTCTTGATTCTTCCTGCTTCATCTTCATGTGTATCTGTGCATCAGCAAGGCAGCCACATGAGTTAAGAAAAACCACCAGGTGACCCGTATACTTAAAGCAAACTGAACTTACCCACTTTTAGAACTATGGGCTGCACATGATTTTTTTTTATCTTCTATCTATATGTCTTTGGCTTGGTTTCCTAGAGAACCTAGTATAACACAACAATCCTGAAGAGAATTGAGGCACTAAGATATATTTAAAATACCATACATACTCGAGTATTAGCTGGGGTATCTGA
Source organism: Nesogale talazaci (assembly GCA_004026705.1). Lineage (NCBI taxonomy): Eukaryota > Metazoa > Chordata > Mammalia > Afrosoricida > Tenrecidae > Nesogale > Nesogale talazaci. Next base: position 61,522 of record PVJH01010684.1, on the reverse strand, counting down.
TTTTACTACAAAAGTGGATTAAAAATGTGCTGAAAAGCTCAACTTATACACGAGTATACACGGTATATTTTTAAAGGATAGGCCTGATCTTTTGGGGTGATGTTTAGACATACATTCATTATTTTATATCTATATTCATTCATTATTTCCACAAACAGCCCTTACTTTCAAAAGGCTCAGAATATTGGTAGTGTATATAAACACAATGACAGGTTGCTGAAAGTGGAGTATGGTACATGGTAGGAAAAATGATTACACTTGAGCAAAAGAGCACAAAAGACACTTTCTTTTCTTAAAATTCAGGAGCGAGAATGAAATAGTTTCTTTCTTTGTTGCTCCTCCATGTGAAGAGAACCTTATGGTGCTAAGCTGTAAAGGCATGGAAGAAAGAAGTTAGACTTAAGGAAATGTTTTGATTAAGAAAATGAAGTAAAAGCAAGAATAATCTGCTATGACAGTTTCAAAGAGAGGAACTTTACAAACTGATGTTACCGTGTAAATACTCCCGCAAAATTAAATAAAGTGAATCTAATATGTATATTCATGGGATCTCATTTTGAGGGAAATTTGATATGGTTCCATTTTCCTTTGAAACAGGTGGCAATTACTCAGTGAAAATAAATATCTCTGTTCTTAGTCCCACCCTGGGATAGGTCTGGGTTACTCTATCTCCGATTTCTCAGTTTTTCTATGTCTGTAGTGCCTTGGTGAACATCTCACTTTCATTCAGTTTTATGTTTATTTTGTGGCATGTATGATGGATTGCCTTTATCAAATTTGGTCTGTGAATAGTTTCAAACTAGACAAGTCACTAATTCCTCAGCTTTCCCTTTTCTAATCTATGGCGTGGGATCAAGATAGATGCTTGTATAACCAATACGATTTTTGACCTCAGAAACCCAGCCTACAAATGGAGATTAACTCCACAGCAGTGACAATATCAGAGGGACCTCTCAGTCAGAACTAGTAGGCAAAGTGATATCTTGACATGGCCTGGCCTAAGTAATGAAAAAAAGGAAAGAAGCAAGGTCTTTGGTTGGTGAAGCGCATTCACAGATCCTTCTGAATCTCAGGAATTAGGAGAAAGTCATTGAAATATATGAATGAGAATAAAAGTCCCTGAGGTGTGTCAAGTAATGAATTTGAGAATCTGGACATCAGAGAACAACAATATCATTAAAAATAAAGCAAGGAAATTCAGAACATCCTCAGTGTATTTTGATTTTACTTTTAATATCTGAAATTTTGTTTTCCTCATATGATCTTAGTTCCTTTTTCTTTTTGGGGGAGGCATCACTGCCCTCTGATGGTCGTGGGAGCTACCCAGCCTTGCTCCTGGAGAGCCACCACTGGATTTGAACTGCCAGACCCGTGGGCCACAGTCATGCACTCAACCACTATGCCACCGGGTCTCAGCCCCCCTTTTTCTCTAGATTATCATATTCAACACAATTCCCATGAGTAGGTAACAGGCAATCTAGTCGCTCTTGGGTTTTCATCTATACACTCATCCTAATGTCATAAAATTAGCCATTATACTTTTTTTTATTGAAACCTTAACAAACTTACAGGCCCAAGTCAGTCTTCACACTTCATGAACCTTCCTGCCATCATTTTTCTGCCTTTATTGATGCCTCCATTCTCTGGTTAATTGTACTACCTACAACATCATTAGGATCTTAATTCCTTTACATAGCCTTCATATTCCTACTTCTCTCTTTCACGATATATTATAAATCCTAACCTCGATTCCTGTGATTATAATCCCATTTTGGAGGGGGTTGCCTGTTGTGGGTATTTATTTTTCATTCATTCCTACTTTAGCAGACAGTGTGCTTAAAGTCATCACACTTTGCTTTCTTGAGGGTATGGTCTGCAAAAGGTATAACAATACACACCCATCAGTTTCATAATTTTTTGTTACCTCCACTTTTAGTCTGAGCCTGCACAGAGGCGAGGAACCTTTTTTCCCTCCCAGGCATCTTTGTACCTTAGTCTGGATCCTGCTTCTGGATGGCTTCTGCTTGGTCTCTGATTCTTGAGTCTTGAGTACTCCCCTCCCACCTGACCTGATTCACCAGCTTCCAATGCCTTGTAGGAGAGGAAAATACTCCAGATGGAAGTATGGTTTTGGAATGGGGGACTTTTTAAATACACAGCCCCATGAACCATATCCTCAATTGAGAATTCAGTGTTAAGAAGCTCACAATCCTCACAACTGAGCCAATGGGTAGCATCATGACATATGGAGAAAAGGTGGCAGCTGTGAAAGCTCTCATCTTGCTTGGATGCACTATCAATGCTCTTGAAAGAAGCAGTCAAGAGGTCGAAAGAGAAGATGCATCAGTTACATCTGCTGCTCCACCTCTCTCTAAAGTGCTGAGAAACAAGTGTTAGTGCTTTGAAAGCTAAACTGAGTCTGACCCAAGCATTGGAATTTGAAATTGCCTCAGGTATACATGAAAGTTGGAAACCTGGAGAACAATTGATGCATGTGTGTGAGGGTGCCAGAACAGAATATCGAATGTTCCATGGATTGCTAGAACACGAACCCTCTATCTTGGGATAAGAATAGGCAGAGGGATCCCTTAGAGGGAAGGATGGCAAGGCTTCATCTGACATACTTTGGACATGTTGTCAGAGAGACCAGGCGCTGGAGAAGGAAGGACATCAGGTTTGGGAAAGTGGAGAAGGAGTGTAAAAGAGGAAGGCTCTTACGGAGATGAATTGCTACCTTTGCTGCCACATGGGTCTCAGGCCTGGGAACAAGCATGGCGAGAGCACAGGGCTGGGCAGTGCTCTGTTCGGTTGTGTGTAGGCCAGGGTCTCTGTGGGTCAAAACACCTTTCAGCATCAGCAACAGCCTCAAAGTATTTGTGGGTTATTTATTTTCCATCGAGATTTGGAAATTCTCTCTATCAACCCTGGCATAACTACATGGAATGAGAGAACATTGATTTGTAGTTTGATTTGAGGGTAATGGTGTTTTAAATGGACATTGCTTACTGAACCTCCATCTGACTGACTCCTTTGTCACTAAGTAGATTCGGACACTTTTTGTATGTTTCTCTCCCCCCACCACCCCCACCCCCGTGTCTCCACTCTTGCTCCTAGCAGGTTTCCTCACTTACTCCCTGGGCTTCATGGAGGGTTGATTCACTTCCTAGGAAAGCACTAACATTGCCCCTTTAATTATTTATTAATATTATTGCTACAAATAATGTTTTTATTTGACTTGCTCTCAGGGAGATTTCAAGTCCTAGAATCATTTCACATGAGCTCCTGTCTGCATATTCTACTTGCCAGAATAATCCATATGCCTCCTTTTCTGAAAATTCCCACTAGGAATGTTGGAAACCTTACAAACTTTGATTGAGCTGCCCCAGGTCAAATTGAACATCTGGGAAAGAACTTCTGCATCAGCTGCAGTTGTGCATCCTTAAACACCCTGGTGGCCAAGTTCTAGGAGGAGAATTGGTTTGGGGTTACATTTTATGCAAAATGTATGGATATATTTAAACATTTCATTATATGACACAATTAGACTGTGTCTACATGGGCACGTAATAAAGCTAAAATTTGGCAATTATCTGGTTCATTTGATGAAAATCAACAGCCAAAGGCATGCATCTAGGATGGCAAAAAATTTTTTTTTGGATGGAAACAAGAGAGAGAAGCAAAATAATATCAATTTGGTAATTATAATCTTTGCATGTATAAAAATGGATATCAAAATTGTTTTCATTTTTTATACTAAGTATAGTTTTAGTGATCTCTGCCAGGACACAACATACTTAAAAATAAGATGCACACTACATATTCCATTCTTATTCTTTTTAGATTATCTTTCATTTTTATAAAACTATATTTCAAGTGTGAAAAAAAAAACCTCACCTGTATACCAAACTCATTCCTATCAGAATGTTGAATAAACAGCTATTTTTGGTCTTATCAATATATATTACCTGGTATAACACATCAGTTATTAGTACACACAGAGTCGTGAAAATAATTTTAGTGCCATAGTGCCCACTGGAGGAGCCCTACGGGTACAAAATTTAGGTGACCAGTCATGTCCTACAAGGGCAGCAGTTTGAAACCACCAGATATTCTATGAGAAAGGTATTTTTATTATTTTTTACAATTCTGTGAAAAGTTACAATCTCTGAAACTCATAAGGGGGCAGTTCTATCCTGTCCTATACTATCACTCTAAGTGAGAATCAACACCATGGTTTGGCTTGGTTTGGAGGAATCCACATCTAAAGAGATCCTATAGGCAAAACTGCCTTCATGAGTTTTTAAGGTGATAACTCCATGGTAGCACAGATCCTTGTTTGTTATTGTTGTTGTTTTGTTTTGTTTTCTGAAGAGAGGTTGGTGGTTTTGAACTGCTGACCTTGAAGATAGCTGTCCAACCCATATCTCCTGAAACCAAAGGCTTGTGACTGTGAATTGCAGTCAACATGACAGCAGAGTGTGAATATCTTTCCGAGGTGGCTTTCTGTGTCCTGGTGAAAGATGATTCCCAAGAGCCACCCATACACCCATCCTGCTTTCACTTCCATCTTTCTCTTTAATGAGCTGAATGCAAGGTCACATGACGGTTCTCTCCACTGCTGGGTAGACTTTGGATGAAAGGTTGGCATTTCAACCCACCAGTTGCTTTGTAACAAAAAGAGGAAGAGTCTATGCTCATAAAGATTCACAGCCTCAGAAATACATGCTTGCTTTGAGTTATTTATGCTATGCTACTGATGAAGAATGTTGAAAGAACTATGGACTACCAAAAGAACAAATAAATCTGTCTTCAAATACATCCAGCTAGAATGCCCCTGAGAAGCAAAGATTGAAAGACTTGATCTCACATACTTTGGATATGGCATCAGGAGATACCAGTCCATGGAAAAGGACGTCATTCTTGATAAAGAAGAGTCAGTGAAAAAGGAGAAGACCCTTGACCAGAGGGATGGACCCCAAGGCTGTGAGGGTGAGCTCTGACCTATCAGCGGTTGTCTGGATGGTTCAGAACGGGGGAGGGGGTGATCCTCTGGTGTTTGGAGGCTCCCCATGACCCAGAGCCCCCGCAAGGGTGGAAGAGAGATGAAAGTGAGTTTGGCTTTGTCTTTCCCTTCCATCCAGAAAGGAGCCCTGATTGTTCAGTGGTGAAACACTTTGGGTTGTGCTGAAAGATCAGTGATTCTGATCCAGCAGTTTCATGACAGAAAGATATGTCATCAAGACATAAAACAAAACAAAAATATACCTCACAAACTCACTGCCATTGAGTCAGTGCCTACACATAGTGTCTCTGTAGGACAGGGTAGAATTGCTTGTATGATTTTCAGAGACTGTAACCTTGAAGGGATAAGAAAGCCCCCTCTTTCTTTTTTTTTCAAAAATTATTTTTTTGGGGACTCTTACAGCTCTTACAATATTCCATACATCATTTGTATCAAGAATATTTGTACACATGTTTTCATATTCATATCCAAATATTTTCTACTTGAGACCTTGGCATAAGCTCCTCTTTTCCCCTCCTTTTCTTAATAAGTCATTTTATTGGGGGCTCATACAACTCCTATCATGATCAGTATATACGTCAACTGTATGCATTCCACATTTGCACACTTGTTGCCATTATCACTCTCAAAACATCCTCTCTCTACGCAGGCCCCCAGTACCAGCTCCCCATATTTCCCCTTCCTTTCCACTCCCCTCCCCTATGAACAATTAATAATTTACAGATTGCTATTACTTTTTCATGTCATACACTGTCTGATGTGTCCCTTCACTCACTTCCATACTCCAGAGAGGAGGTCATATGCAGATCCCTGATATTGGTTCCCCCTTTCTGACCCAGACCAGTGGTGGGGGTGGTGATACAGGGATGGTGGAAAGCCCCCTCTTTCTAAGGCTGCAAATCTTTATGGAAACAATGACTCATATTTTTTTTCCTGAAAGGTAGCTTTTGGTTTTGGACTGCAAAGCTTACAATTGGCAGTTTAACTTGTAATCAGTACTTAAACAAAGTTCCTGGCATAATAATATAGAGCCTTAAAAATCCTAAAATTTCATGAGATTTGGTTCCTTGGCTTGGAGGGTTAGCATTACTGACTCATGAGGCATCCTTGTGAATTGATGTGATGAGTTGGTGGATCTTCTGTTCTACCTGCTTATTCATTGAATAGCACTTATGCTTTTACAAGTTGGCAAGGGGTCATGGAAAGCACTGCAATTGACCTCTGTTTAACTGCAACAACAGAAAGGGGAGGAGGGGAAGGCATAACAGGGAAAATGGAATGTGTTTCTGGTCTCTTTCAGTAAAAATGGCCTGCTTTGCATGAGACTTGATGAACTGGCTGATGCCCAGCTATGATTACTCACCATTCTGATAAAATATACAAGCTCTAGAAAAGTCTTGATCAAAAGAGGCAAAATGTAAGTGAAAATTTCAAATCTCATGTACTCCAGACTTTCAGAAGTCCAGGGCACTAGATGAAACCCTGAAACCATTGCCTTGAAATAGGCTTTAAAATTCAAACTACTATAATTTCATAAAATCTTCAGTTGTTAAGCTTAGCTGATATATATATATATATATATATCTTCATCATTATGCTGTTTTAAGAACTTGACCTGTGATGAAATTGACAACAGCAACACAGAAGATCAAAATGGTAATCTCTCATTCATTGCTGTTAAGTCAATACTGACTCATGGAGAACCTTAAGGAAAGGGTAGAATTGTTCTTATGAGTTTCCAAAAGGCTAACTGTATAAGGGAATAGAAAAAAAAAAGAAGCTGTTCAGTTGGTACATATTTTGCTGTATATATTCCCAACAAAATAAAATTCAGAAGACAAAAGGACAAAAAAAAAAAGAAAATCATCTCTTTCTCTTTAGGACTGGTTGGTGGATTTGAACTATTGGTCTTGTGACTAGTAGACCAGTGTACAACTCATTATGCCACAACATTGGTTCCTGGAGGCCAGGAAATGAATGCAGACTGAGGGATAAATTTTCATAAATGGGATACAAATGGTTTTACAATTTGAAGAATATAATCAATATTACAGAACTGTCTATGGAAAGTGTTGAATTGTTTTGTATTTTTAAAGTAATCTAAATAAAAACAGGAAAACTTTAAAAAGATAATAAAAGCACGTACTCTCTCTTTTGATATATATGTGTGTGTGTGTGTGTGTGTGTGTGTGCATGTGTGTGTGTGTGTGTATATATATATATATATATATAAATGTGCATGTGGAAATATACATATACATATCAGTGCAGAGTAGCCATGGTTTCACAGTGGGTGTTAAGTTGTCGAGTTTAGCTGTGTGTTAGTCTGTGTTGACTAGAGAAACAAATTCACGGACACTGATATGTGTGTAAGAAAGTTTATATACAAGAGTACTTGAATGTGGAGAAGACACCGCAGCCCAGTCCAGATCAAGTTCCTAAGTCTTATGTTAACCCATATGTCTAATATAAAGTCCTCTTCCAGGGGTTGAGCCCCGGTGGCCTAGTGGTTGTGTGTGGGACTGCAGCACACTGGGTTGGCGGTTTAAATCCAGCAGCAGCTCTGCAGGAGCAAGGCTGGGCCTTCTATTCCCACAGGGGGAAGTGATGCCCCACCCCGCCCCCAAAGTCCTCTTCTGGCTCATGAAACACACACAATGATGCTGAATGCAAGATCACAGGCCAGTGGGTGAGGATGCCTGTAAATCCAATGGCAGTGTAAGCATCTCAGAGCAGACGGGTCTCCATGTGGCTTCTCCAGCACTCAAGGCTGCACCAGGGTTAGTTCATGTGACTTCTCCTTGGGGATGTCTCACAGCAAGTCAGCTTTTTCAGCAGAGAGTCTCCATGGGAGAGAGTTGGGAGAAAGAGAGAGAAAGTCTGCTCCCCTCCTCCAAGGAGGGAACCCACGGATTTTCAGGAGAAGGCCATGCCCACATAGAGAACTCACTGACTATGAACTGATTGACAGACTAGAGGCCAACTCTACACTCTTTATCCTTTCATGTCCCAAACTGACACCAGATTACGTAACTACCGCAGACTGCTAACCTCAGGGTCTAGGATCAAATACACTAGCTGCTCCTCTGGATCAAAATGCAGTGTTCTACTCCTACAAAGATCCACAGCTCAAGAACCCAGAGCCCATCCCAATCTTTCCTGCTGGGGAACCAGGAGTCAGCCTCAACTGGATGGCAATGAATATTGTTTTTCTTTCATTTCTGTTTGTTTATAAATTGGCAGTTCTATTCTAAAAATGTATTTCTACCCTAGATACTCTTGATCAGAAAGTATAGTTTAGCAAGATCCTCAGTGACTCTCACATATTTTGCTAAACTGCAGATTTCTTCTCCATATATTTAGGGTAGAAATACCAATTCTTGGGGGAGGGGAGGTCACACCAGAATAACTCCTTGGAAATCCTAGCTGGACTAAAACTCAGATCCAAGGCTAGCTGTTTTTTTTTTTTTGTTTTGGATTTATATTTGCTTGGGGAAGGATTGTTTTTCTCCTGTCCAGAAAAATGAGTCTTTGTAAAGATTCAACCTTCCTCACTGACAGCTAGGGCAGCTGCCAAAGATGCTGGACAAAAGAATATCATGGAAACCCTGAGGCTTGACCTAATTGCACAAGCCATCTCAGAGCGGTTGCCTGAGCTCTGAATGGAAGAAGGAGGTCTGAGAGCTCAAGGCAGATCCCATCTCTGAGGTCTCTTTACTTCCAAGGACTCCTGACTCGCCACCAAGATGGTTCATATTTTGCAGTAATGTGCATGTGGAAATATACTGATCTTGTCTCAAATTAACAATGCAATTGTAAATCTGTCAGCTGCCTTGGAACCGCCTATGTGTCAGGGAGGATTGATTTACCAAGAACAGCGAAAAATGCAATCTTACCAGCACAGGGGAGGAGGGATATGATGATAATTTTCGAACAGTTGAAGGCACTAAAGAATACTGAAAGGTGAATCTCAAAAGACCAGTTTTGGATGCTTACCCAGGAAACATTGGAAAGCCTCTTGGTGTCTGTAGAAATGGGTAAAAACATCGATTGAGGGTAAACATAGGACCTTGTCTCTATTTTGCTTCCCGTCACCGCGGAAGCCCCTGCCCTAATGAGCTGGCATGGAGGCATTCATATAGTTCTTCCCAGGGAGAAGAATGGGAACTTGATCATTTTAAGTGGAGGTGGCCTGCAGCAAACTTGTCAAAGGAGTGAAAGCTTTCTTTGGCAATTTTCCACCTCCACTCCTCAGCTATGCTCCAACCTACCAAGTTCTTAACTTGTAAAGGGGCTTTGATTAATACACCTTCCAACCACATTTACATTTTAATGGGAGACTCCAGTAGATAACAGGTAACAAAGGATTTAAAGAAATAAAGTTCCAATGGTGTTACTATTAGGTAACAATAAATAGCAGAATTGCTTTATGTTCCCTCCTGCCCTCCCAGTGGTGAATTTGCTAAAGCTCCTTCACTCTCAGGCCCCCTTGTTTTGTATAGTCTGAACCAGGCTTTTCTGCAGCCATATGTCAGCCACACTAAATATTCTCACTTTCCCGCAGCTGACATCCCCCTTGTCATTAGTATTCCTGTGTGTGTGTGTGTGTGTGTGTCTCCTGTAATACTCTTCCCAGTCTGTTTCTCAGGTAAACACCCAGGTGATATCACACTTTCTCTTGGAAAGCATCTTGTACCCTGTATAGTTTGGAACAAACTGCTACAGTGCCACTCACGGGCTTCCTTCACCCTCTTGCCTGTTCATAGTTGGCATCAAGTAAACGCTGGTCCATAGTCATTCTATATGACAGAGTAGAACTGTTCCTTAGTTTTCCTGAGACTAAATCTCTAGGGGCACAGACCATCTATTTGGTGTTTGTGTGTGTGTGTGTGTGTGTGTGTGTTGTTTCCCCTGCAGAGTGGCTGGTGGATTTGAACCACCACCTTACCAGGGATCCTTAACAGCTGTGAAGCTCTCTCTCTATTGGACCTACAGATGCCTTACAGGGGTTCTCAAACTTTTTAAACAGGGGGCCAGTTCTCTGTACCTCAGACCATTGGAGGGCTGGACTATAGTTAAAAAAAAAAAAGCTATGAACAAATTCACTGCAGATTTGGGATGAATCAGCTGCTAAGCAGGACAGCAACAGCAAGAAACACACCCAGCGGGCTGCATAAAGGTCGTTGGTGGGCTGTACGTGGCCCGCAGGCCATAATTTGAGGACCTCTGCCTTGGAATATGAGTAGCAGCCTCACTGCCTTGTTACTATTATTTCCCCAGTAATTCATGGTCTGTTGGTGCCTATAAGGCATGACGAGGTGCTCTCGAGTTAGATGCAACTCCAGAGGTCCTATGGACAGTGGAAGACCTCACTGATGTCTTTTCAGCCTTCAGGACAATTGACGCACTGATGTTTGAGACTGTAGTTTGCAGACACTGGGTGAGTTCCTTGTGTTTGTTTTCCCTGGACTTGACCAAGCATGAGGTCCTCCTAAAGGGACAAATCTCTCCTGATGGTATGCCCTCAGTGCCAGAGTTGAAGTGTCACCATCATTGCCTCTAAGGAGCTTTCTGGTTGTGTCTTCCAAGGCATCATTATTTGTTCTTTGTCCAGTTCCTTTCAATGCTCTTTGTTGGTACCATCGTTGAAACCTATCGGTAAAATGTGTTCTTATTAGTCTTCCTTATTTAATGTCCACTTTTTACACGTATATAAGACAGTGACCTGGGTCCAGCACCTTAGTCATCAAAGTAACCGCCTTGCTTTTCAGCAGTTAAAAGAAGGTGAGTGCAATGGATTTATAAACTATAAGCCTAAAGATTTGGCTATTTGCTGCTGGCTGCTTGTTGCTAGTTTTCTGAGTCCGAGGTAACACTTGAGACATTTTAACAAGAAAACTTTATAGAGTGATTCTTTTCTGTAACACTGTTCCTCTATCACAGGTGTCACGAGTCAGAAAAAAAGATTTCGGTTTTGATTTCATTTGTACATTCAAATGGTTGCTTCGTAAGAAAACTTGCTAGTCCTGCTCAGAGGTCCTGCTCCTCAAACTGAATCATACCTTTCCATACTCACAGGAAACAGCCCTGACTTGCGGCAAAGCTGTGCTTATTTCAAAGACCTTATTCATCTTACACCGGTTTTATGTATCTTACTGATTCTGGCTGTCTTTCTTCCAGCACCTAATTATTTGTTCTTTTGTTTACTCTTCTTTAACTTTAAAGTTCCCAGGCAATACATGCAGAAATAACACGTTTGGGAAGTATAGAATGAGCATAGGGAGGGAAATGTCCATTTTGAATTCTTTTTTATATTAAAGTTTCACTTATGGAAATATACAAACTTACAGCCCACAAGTCCATTCTGATCCACAGCACCTTTGTAGGGTAGCACTGCCCTTTTGTGTTTCGGAGACTGTCATCTTTACGGGAGCAGAAAGCCTCATTTTTCCCCTCATGAAAATATATAGCCTGTAAAATTGGGTTTTTACTGATATAATGAGTACATTATTCTTCTGGAAAATTATAAACTATGCTGACCAAGTCTTAAAGATCCCTGGTGGGAAAATGGACTATGTGTTGGGTTGCTCATCAAAAATCCACTTATTTGAAATCAGCAGCTGTTCCACAGGAGAACGAGTGGAGACTTTGTACTCCCATAGGGATTCGCATCTTGGAAACGCACAGGGCAGTTCTCATCTGTTCTGTCCGATAGGGTTGGGAATGGTTGTCATTAACTCAATGGCAGCAGGTTTATGGAGAAAGTCACTCCAGGGGAGCAGACTCAAGTTCAAAGCCTGACACTGTGACTTGAGAATCAGATGGCCTACATCACTTTTGCAGCTCTTTTAAATGGCCACATTGCCTCATGGTTGTTTATGATTTTGTTAGACATTTGTATCTCCAACCCATGCCTGCTAACTATAAAATTCTTATTGTTACCACATAAATCTCCTAATAGTTGTAGAAGTTTTAATAAACTATAGAATATTTTTTAAAGAACTGCTAAATCTAAGACTAGAAAAGGTTGTGAAGTGTGATAAAAAGACCCTTTTGTTTTTTAAAACTTTTTTATTGTGAATTACAGCAATTATTGGCTTATTTAGCAGGTCATCAACTTTACATTTGACAGTTCATATTTATTTTGTCTCAACTCAACTGAAATCAGACCAGAGTGCCATCCCTTATCTCAGTTCCTCTCTGTGTTTCCGATTTCCATTTCTCCTTTACGTGTTCTCCTGGGGAAAGGCTGTCAGTTCCTCTCTGTGTTTTCGATTTCCATTTCTCCTTTACGTGTTCTCCTGGGAAAAGGCTGTCCTTTTTAGCATTAGTGGTCCATGATTCTAAAACAAAGAGGAGCTGTATTCCAGACTGAAGGGTGACTAAGGATCACCCATACTATTGGGCATAATTTGACCAGTGAATCTTGCTTCCGTTTTTGATTTGGAACTCTATTCCATACTTTTCTCTCACTTTATCCAAGACCTTCTTGAGTGAGTAGTGGGTTAAAGTCGCTGTGCACCGTCTACTTCTAGTCTTACTTATGGAGACTGGTGTCTATGTGGTCCGTTAACCCATGGAACTGATGGCTTTAGGTTTATTTTCATCATTCTTCTTCTTCTGAGCAAGGAGGAATCAACTGCTGCACTTTCAGATGCTGCTCATGAGTTTCAAACCTCAGAAGCTCCTCACTGAAGGGGGAACTAGAAGATTCTCTTGTGAACTGTATCATACCAATGGATGTTTGTGTCCCTGAAGACTATGGTTCTGAAAATATAGGCCCAGGGATTCATTCCCTTGAGGTATCTGATAATCTTTAAGAAATTTTCACAACTTAACTCCTATATGTTACATGCCACAATCCCAGTCACATGTGTTGCCATGGCAAATGTACATATGTGTGTAAACCTATAAAAATGTGTGTGTGGGGCTGAGCCCTGGTGCCGTAAGTGGTTGAGTGCGGGACTGTGGCGCGGGAGCTTGGTGGTTCAAATCCAGCGGCAGCTCTCAGGAGCAGCACTGGGTAGTGGCTACAGCCACAAGAGTCATTGATGCCCACAAAAAAAAAGAGAGAGAGAGAGAGAGAAAAAAAACATGTGTGTGTATCCACATGCTTTCCCTCCCACTTCTGTGCAGTCTGTGTGTCTGTCCATGCATCAATTGGTATATTGCATATATGACAGTATTTACCTATATTGCTTTAACTCTTCTGTCAATGATTTTATCTGCCTCCAACCTTTTATCTGACACCTTAGTCTCAAGGCATATTGCACATTACCTTCCCCTTCACCCTAATTAATACTGTCTACCCTCTAGCCTGAGATTTCTCCTTCTTTCTTTACCATCCCACTTTGGCAACTGTGTTAGTCTGGGTAGAGTAGAGGAACAAATTTCAGAGACAAGCATATAGATATAAGGAAAAAAATTATATACAAGAGGAACAGGACATTGAGCCCAGTCCAGTTCAAAGTCATAAGTCCAATAGTAACCCATATGCCCAAAATCAGTCTATAAAGTCTCCTTCCGACTCACGAAGTCACAGGTCAGTGGGTGCAGAATCTCGGTACTGGCAGGGGTCTCCACATGGCTCCTCACTTCCAGGGCTCAGGGTCCATCAACAGCAGAAGCAACTCATCGCTGACAGAGGTCTCCATGTGGGCGCCCCAGCTTCAGAGGTCTGGCTCCATCAAGGCAAAACCGTATGGTCTCCGGTGGCTCCTCCAGCTTCTTGAACACTGCCATCTTGTCGTGGCCGTGATTCATCATCTCTGAGACTAACTCCCAACAACTGGGGAAGATAGCTTCTCATCTTCACGAGGGAAATATCATGAGATTTCCCAGAAGACTCAGGAGAAAGCCATGCCCACATAAGGCCTCATTGGCTACTCAATGGCTATCTCCAGATTAACAGGCTAGGCTCCACCCCTATATTTCAATCATAAAATTAACATAAGCACATGACTGCCACAGCAACCATCAAAAATTTTTCTTGCAAAGCAGAAACCTTTGCTTGACTCTATATGGGAAGTTTTCATACAATTGACATCCTTGTCCCCTTTTAAATTATAAATTGCACTTAACCTAAGACCTTTCATGTTGGATGCTGGTATCCTAATAAATTGTTGTCTTTCTGAACACTTTGATAGCTAAGACTTGGATTTCCTTATCTGCAAAATCAGAATAATAATCCCTACTTCTCAGGGTGACTGTGAGAGAGATACTCATAAAGTGTTTGCCATTCATAAATGTAATTTCATGTTTTAGTGCTCCAAAACATATGCTTTTCACTGATAGGTGATAAATAGCCATGTGCATCCATCAACAAACATGTGATTCACTTAATGATTTCATGAGTTTGAGTCTATGAATAGAAGGCACCATTTATGTGGAACATGCAGATAATTTAGATGAGTTTCAGTTGCAGATAGTGTTTGTCACTGAGAGACAAGTGTTAACTCTCTACTACATAATGGGTCTTATGAATTCGAGTTACTAATGCTACAAAGAACCAAGGGTAAGGTCACTGGAACTTCCATGACTTTCCATAGACTGGGAAGCAGTTTTAGTGTATTTAGCCTTAATTTTTTTTAAACAAGCAACAGATTTCTTTCCTGATCTATTTTGCATACTGGAAAAGGCCAAATAGCATTCTTTGAGAAGGAAAAAGTCCTACTGAAAAGTGTGCTTGTCCTGTAGGAGAAAGGCAAGGCAATTTTCTAAGGCAAGTGTCTTTTTGTTTGGATAAATACTATAACTGATTTGATTATGAAAGGGGACAACCCCAGGGCAGAGTCTGGGTTTTTGGAATATGGATCTCTTCCATATAATTTAAATTATTTTCTGGGATGTACTGTGATAGAATCACTCTGTTGTAACCTCCAAAATTTTTAATAAAGTCTGTGACACACTGTCATATATCAGTGGTATTCTGGGAAATAGAAGCATTTAGTGTCATGGGGGAATGTACGAAAAGGAGAACATAGATGAAAGAGATACAATTCAAAGTTAAGACTGAGAGAACAGTGGAAAATATCAAAGTCACAAAGTAAATAGAGACATGGCATGATCCAATTGGAAGTCAAAATGAAATTTTGTCGAGCTGAATGAGTTGGTTTTTTTTAAGGGAAGGCAGAAGGACAAAATTGCAGTTGTCCAGGTGAACTAGTGTTGGAAACTAACATCATGTGAGAATCAATGAGATCATTTTATGAGTAAAGACATAAAGGAGGAATATCACAAAGACTTGGTTTGTGAATTGGTTTGAAAGGGTCAGGTGTGACTCTGTAGAATACAGATTGAGTGACCCAAGTTAACAGCATTAGTATCAAAGGAATAACGAGCACTTACTTCACATGATAATATCCAAGGCATCTTTACTAGTGTTGCTGATTCCTTTTTGTTTGCATCTCTCTTTTAATGGGATTTTTTTCACAGAGAAACTTTAATGCTTGCCTTTTCTGAGAGGTCAGCCTTTATCAGTACTTCTTTTGATACTTCTTAGGCACTATTTCTGTTTGGAGGATCTATTTGATTCATAACAAACATAGGATATATATCTCTGACTTCTTGTGTTAAAAACTTGTGTGTGATGATGACAACAGGTGTGCAAATGTGGTCTGCATACAATTGATGCATGTATTGATTGTGATGGGAGTTGTATGGGCCCCCAATAAAATTATTTATATAAAAAAAGGAGGGGAACGAGGAGCATACACCAAGGGCTCAAGTAGAATATATGTGTAAACTAAGGTGGCAACATGTGTACAAATATGCTTATACAAATGATGGATTGAGTGTTATAAGAGCTGTGGGTCCCCAGTAAAATTATTGGAAAAAAAACTTTATATTTCCGTATCCAAAGTGTTTCCTTTTCTCCCCTCTGTCTGCATTCTTTAGAATGTAAACAACCTTGCTTGGCTTTCATTTGGTTTTCAAGGCTAATCTAGTGCCAATGTCTATTATGAATACCTAGTCTTTATTCACAAGGACCTTTGGTGGAATAACTAGTTATGCTTCCTAGTAACCAAATGCTTCATTCTTTGAACTCACCCAGTAAGAGTAGCTTAGAGATCTTTTCTGTAAAGACGGCAGACATGGAAATGCTGTGGAGCAGTTTTCCTCTGTCGTCGCTGTAGCAGTCATGTGCTTATGTTAATTTCATGATTGAGATGTAGGGGTGACGTCTAGCCTGTTAATCTGGAGATAGCCATTGAGTAGCTAATGAGGTCTCTGTGTGGGCATGGCTTTCTCCTGATACGTCTGGGGAGTCTCACGATATTTCCCTTGTGAAGATGAGAAGCTATCTCCCCGGTTGTTAGGAGTTAGTCTTAGAGACGATGAATTATGGACAAGACAAGATGGCAGTGTTAGAGGTGCTGCAGGAGTCAGAGGAGAAGCCACACTGCCTTACCCTGATGGAACCAGACCTCTGAAGCTGGAGAAGCCACGTGGAGACCCCGTCAGTGCTGAGTTGTTTCTAGCACCACTGGATGCTGTTGGTGGACCCTGAGTCCTGGAAATGAGGAGCCATGAGGGGACCCCTGCCAGCTCCAGGACTCTGCACCCACTGGCAGGAGACTTTATAGACTGGTATCGGGCAACTGGTATCGGGCTTATAGGCTATTATCAGACTTATGACTTTGAACGGGACTGAACTGGGATGCTTTCTCAATGTCCTATTCCTCTTGTATATAAACCTTTTCCTTATATTCATATGTGTGTCTATGAGTTTGTTTCTCTAGTCTACCGGGAGTAACACAGTCGCGGATCAGAAGCACCTTCACAGCAATGGCTTTAGTGATTTGGGTTTGGTATCTTTATTTAGAATCATCAACGGGTCCCAGGTAAGGGTTTGACCTAAAGGTTGGCTGTGCAAACCCATCAGCGATTTGGTGGGAGAAAGTCAGGACTATTTGTTTTCTGGGCTGCCAGAAAGATTTGCAGCCTGGGAAACCCTTCAGAAGGTCGCTGTGAGTCAGAATCTCCCCGATGATCAGAGGACTAAGACATCTAGGCCTGTTTCAATGACTATCAGGACTAAATCTCAGTGGCCACATATATTGATATGACTCCTTTAATTGCTGGCCTGAAGAAAAGTAATTCACATACCAAAATGTAACTTTGACAGTTCTAGAATAAAGAAAAAAGAAGAAATGGGCAATCAAACCTACAAAAAACTAGGACGGGAAAAAAAAAACTGTCAGAGGAGAAATATTCAAATATTTCCCATTAATAGAAAGGGATAAAAAAAAGTAGTCAGACTTTACACTGCAAAATGAAAATGTTTGCGATCTCTGGGATAACCAAGGCAATCTTACTGTGTTCTTGTTCTCACAAATTTCACTATATGTATTCTCACAGTGAAACGAAATAATCAGCTGAGTGGTAGAACATTTTCTTTCCATCTTGAGCCACTAGGTCCTGGATCAAGTTATCTTAAAGGTAGAAAAATCTGTACTAATATGAACATGAAAGATAAAATCATTTCTAAGCTTCTCAATGTCCAGAAGAAAGAAGGAAGGGAAATATAAAAATATAGAGTCAGCGGGTTGGGGTGGGAGATGAAAGGAGAAAATAGAATATGAGCTGTCTGTAGAGTTAAAATAAGGAATACTAAGTGAGTATAACAAAGTAGGTAGACAGGTGGACTTAATTGTCCTGATGCCAATTGCTAGATGCCAATAACAGGACTGAGATCTGGATTCTGAGCCATTGTCAATCAGGGAAGTTTGTAACTTGAGCTCAAAATGAGCCCTTTATTGAAATAGGATCTTCAGTTAGAGGTTAAATTTATCATTAGCAGCTCCCACATAAGCACACTGGATTTTAAGGTACACTATTATGCAATTATTTCACTATAAAATATTATTCAACACAAAACTTGAGAAGTGAGTATGCAATAGAGTCAGAAGAAACAAAAAACATTAGTTCAGTTAGGAGTGCACCATGGATATTTTAATCATATGGTCCAGACTATAGAGTAACTAGTAAAAGTGATGTTCTTTTTTTTTTTTTTTGCCTCACTTCCCTAGTGGGAATAGGAAGCCCAGGCTTGCTCCTGGAGTGGTGATGTTCATTTTAAAGGATGGCATGTAAGATCAGACAGCAACATAGCACATCAGACATAATCAGGTAAACTATAGAAGTAAGCAAATTGAAGTTTTAGAAGGTGTTGACATCAGCAAAAATTCAATGCATTCACAAAGAATAGATAAGATATACTTTAAGAGAGAAACAATCAACTGGAATGCATATTTGAAGAGTATCCTTCCTTGTAAAGCAATAGATCAGAATACAAAATGAAAATAAAAATGATAAGCTAATAAATATGTAGGCTAGATCTTGGCACTAGTTTGAGCAACAAAAGGTTAAATAGATAAATGGAACCACATTAAATTATACATTTGTACTTTACTATTTATAGTCTGTGGGTCACAGAGGCTGGTGTGTTTCTCTCACGTGCGCTTAGCTGACTCCTTACTGAGATGGCTGCTTGTTTTGAGACAAGGCTTTCAAACCCAGACTCTCTTTGTCATGCTGGATCGGCACCATCTGATTGCTTCGCCATACTTTGTTATAGTACACACATCTTTGGTGAGCTCTTCATGAGGCTGAGTACCAGGCAATACCTTGTCCAAAGAAATAATTGTTCTTTTATTGGGGCTATGATAGTTAGAACTCAATATACATTTATGTAATTTGGATTTTTTTTTATATCTCTGGTTCACTTTTAGAGATATCATTGTCGTTTTTCTGTAGTAGGTCCTAAATCATCCCCATGAGATTTAAGGTAATTCTATTGATAATGGCGTTATTTCAGTCAATGGTAAAGCCATATTGAGGAAAGGATTTTATACATGCATAGACTTTCATATTAGACCACAATAAATGAATTGTTAACTCTAAGACCTTTAAAACATGGGTGGCAAGACATTAGTTTCACATGCCATGAGGTTTAGAGATAAAATGAACAGTGCTTATGTTCGAAAGACTTGATTTTCAGGAACTATAGATGGCAGTGGTAGTCCAAACTCCATTTACAAGATATCTACAGGAACAGAGTCCCCAATTAATCCCCAAAGCACATAGACTACAGATATTAACAGCCCTAATAAAAAGGAGTTTGGGAAACCGTACTTAGGCTGGAATGTAACACCTTGCAATTTGATCTCCTTTTGGAGCCAATGTAAATTTATTCTGAAATTTTATATTCTCTGCTTTCTCTTAGATAGAGATCTTTCTTTGTTTTATATGCTCCTTGTGACTGCATCTTTGTTGTGTGTCTGCTCTTGTTTGGTGTGTTCATCTGTTTACAGACATTGGATAGGTGGATGCATGAAGACAGTGGCTGGAATAATGATTGCCTTGGGGATGACAAGGTCACCTAAATGGGAATAAGAAGAATAAAAATGTTTATTTTGGAAATAATGGCACAGCACTTCAAAATATGATTGAGCAATTGAATTGGATGCTATTTTAATTAGTTAATAATTTTTAAATTTTACTTTTGTATATTAAACAACTATCAGCAGAGTGAAGAGGTAACCTATGATTGAATCTCAACCCATGAATTAAACAAGGAAATAATACTCCAAATGTACATAAAGATGTATAATTTAGGAATAATGAGCCAAGCTGTCAGAACATTTTCAATGTGTAAAGGATTTTAACATACAGTTCAAGTGGAAACTAAGCACATGAAAAGGTTTCCTTATCCATGATTGAGATGCAAATTCAAACCACCACAAGCCATCATTCCATTGCAATTAGAAAGTCAGTGATGAACAGAAAGTTTAAAAGCAGCAGATGGAGATTGGGTTATGCTGGATCTGGAACCCCTGTCCATTGCTGGGGGAATATAAAAGGGCACAGCCTTTGTGAAAAGCCATCGCTAATTCCTGAGTATTGAACACTGAACTAACTTATGGAAAAAAGTGCTTCTGGGCTAAGCCCCGGTGGCATAGTGGTTGTGCGCAGGACTGAGGCCCACTGGGATGGAGGTTCAATTCCTCCACAGGAGCAAAGGCTGGGCTTCCTACTCCCACCACCAGAGGGCAGTGATACCCAAAAAACAAACAAACAAACGAAATAAAGTGCTTCTACTCCTACATATATACCCAGAAAAAGAATGACATGAAAGATACAGAAGCTCTGTCTACAACAGTGTTCATTGCATCATTTTCAAAATAGGCGAAAGGTGAAAACAATGAATTAGTTTCCACCGAGTAATGAATGCATAAACATTCTATAGTAACCCAAAGACCTTCCACAAATTTGTAGAAAGGCATCCATTATTTTTTAATTAAAATGTTCCATGAATTTGTCAAGCCACCTTGGATGAACCTGAGAATATTAGGTATACTGTAAAATTATTGAGGCAGGGTTGAGCCCCGGTGGTGTAGTGGTTGTGCGCGGGACTGTGGCCCACTGGGACGGAGGTTCAATTACAGCAGTGGGGCTGGGCCTCCTACTCCCACCATCGGAGAGCAGTGATGCCCCCCTCAAAAAAAAAATTATTGATGCATACCCTCAACACAAACCTAAAAACAATTTGTTAAGTAAAATAATGCATTCATTTAAGGATAAATACTTCATAATATGGCTTACATCAACTAAGTAAATCTGGAGAAGTATAAGAGTGTTAAAATAAATAAATAAATACATAAATATTATTAGTGGTTACTATGAATTGAGGGAAGAAGAAATTTTTGCCATAAGAATGGCAGTAGAATATTTAGGAAAAGGATAAAAGTAATAATGACATAAGGTGAAAAATGCAACCAATATCATTGAAGAGTAATATGAAAGATATTACATTGGTGAATATTTGTAGTATGTATATTTTATGTCAATTTATATATGACAGGACTTAGAAAAAAAGACTGTGGGCAAAGCCATTATCTTTTAATACCACCATATGTATATGGACCAAGAACAAAAGCAAAGCAATGTGAGTGGGCTGGGGTAGAGTGGAGACCCAAAGCCCATCTATAGAAAATTGGACATCCCCTTACAGAAGGGTCACAAGGGAGAGATGAGCCAGTCAGGATACAGCATAGCACTGATGAAACATACAACTTTCCTTTAATATATGTAATATATGTGTGTGTGTGTGTGTATATATATATATATATATATATAAAATGGAACATGAAATAAATGAGGTTTTAACCATTTTTAATTGAACCCCTAGGAGAAGAAAAGAGAGACTTTAGAGAAAAGGCAATAGATAAACAGATCATCACTGAGAATATTTCAGAATTGATTAAATGTGAAAATACAAAGACTTAAATCTCTGAATAGATCCATTGTAGGATTATACAAATACAATTTATACTTAGATTCATTTTGGCACATTATCAGAGCACCAAGAAAATTCTTAAAAATAACTATCGTTTATTAATTCTCTGGTAAAAAATCATCATACCCAGTGCAGATTAAGTCAATGTAGAATCTTTCCCCACAACACACCTCACTAACCCATAACACTACGGGGAACAGTACTGGAGACATAGTGCTGGAATTATGCCTGATCTAACCCCACCACACTGGGGTGAATTACTAAGGGTGGGCAACAGAGCACCAAGGATATAGTCAAGCAATGAAGTCCCTGGGGAATAACAAAAATAGACTTTAGGGTAATGGTATGGCAATGCATCTCACCCCAAAAGAAAATACTCATAAAGTTCAGCATGCAAACTATTGATAAGAATTTCTCTCTTTGTCCTTGGTTTGATGTTGTTTTGTTGTGTTTTGTTATTTTGTTTCGATATCTTGTTCTTTTGCTTATCATTGTCTCTGCATGTCTATCTAGATAAGGCAGGGGTGTTAAACAATCCAGGGGAGAAAACAACTGGGAATGAGGGCGTGGCGGTCATGTGCTTATGTTAATTTCATGATTGAGATATAGGGGTGGAGTCTAGCCTGTTAATCCAGAGATAGCCATGGAGTAGCCAATGAGGTCTCCTTGTGGGCATGGCTTTCTCCTGAGACTTCTGGGTAATCTCGAGATATTTCCCTCATAGAGATGAGAAGCTATCTCCCCAGGTGCTGGGAGTTAGTCTCAGAGACCACGGAGAAGACAAGATGTCAGCATTCCAGGGCCTGGACGAGCTGGAGTAGATACCACAAGTCCTTACCCTGGTGGAACCAGACCTCTGATGCTGGAGAAGCCACATAGAGACCCCTGCCAGCGATGAGTTACTTCTACCACCACTATACTGTTGATGGACCCTGAGCCCTGGAAGCGAGGAGCCATGGAGAGACCCCTGCCAGTGCCGGGACCCTGCACCCATTGGACTGTGACTTCATGAGATGGAAGGAGATATTTTAGACTGGTATCGGGCACATGGGCTAATATCGATTTATGATTTTGTACTGGACTGGATTGGGATGCCTTCTTAATATCCTATTTCTCTTATATCTATAAACCATACCCTTATATCCATATGTGTATCTATACATTTGTTTCTCTAGTTTACCCAGACTAATACAGAGGGCACTGAGGGTCATATCAGAGGGGAGGTGGAGAATGGAAGTAGATGTTAACAAACCCAGGCACAAGAGAACAGTAAGTGATCTCAAATAGCAGGTGAGGTGGGTGTAGGATGCCTGGTAGGGCTTGATCAAGGGCAATATGCCCAAGAGGAATTACTGAAAACCAAATGCAGGCCAAACATTATAGTGGGACAAGAGGAAAGTAAAAAAAAATAGAAGAAAGAACTAGAACCCAAAGGGAAATTATAGAGATGTAAACACAGGCATGTATATATGTAAACATATTTATATATAATGGTAAGAAATAGATCTATGTACCTATATTTATATGTTAAGTATTAAAGTAACAGAAAGACATTGGGCCTTAACTCAAGTACTCTGTCAATGCAAGAACACTTTATTATAATAACCTGGAATACTTTGATGTTTATCTTTCCGACATAATCAC
Organism: Nesogale talazaci; assembly: GCA_004026705.1. Lineage (NCBI taxonomy): Eukaryota > Metazoa > Chordata > Mammalia > Afrosoricida > Tenrecidae > Nesogale > Nesogale talazaci. The sequence goes on along the minus strand of PVJH01010684.1, from coordinate 38,555 downwards.
TGATGACAAAATGGGGTATACCCAAAAGTGGAAGAGAAATTTGATGATGTCCAACTATCAAAAAATAAAGCATATGGGTTCTTACAGGCTTGAAGATAAACAAGCAGCCATCTAACTGAGCAGCAACAAAGCTCACACGGAAGAAGCACATCAGCCTATGTGATCATGAGGTGTTGATGGGATCAGACATGTCGCATCTAAGACCCAGAACAAAAGCAATCCCATGTGAGTGGGCTGGGAGTGAAGTAGAGACCCTAAGCCCATCTATAGAAAATTGAACATCCCCTTACAGAAGGGTCACAAGGGAGAGATGAGCCAGTCAGGATGCAGTATAGCACCGATGAAACATGCAACTTTCCCTTAGTTCTTTAATGCTTGCTCCCTCTTCCCCCACCTTCCTTCTACTATCCTGAATCCAATTCTACCTTACAAATCAGGCTTGACCAGAACATGTACATTGATACAGGGCAGAGCTGAAAACACAAGGAATCTGGGACAGTTAAACTCCTCAGAACCAATAATCAGAGTAGCAACACCAGGAGGGTAAGGGAAATATGAGGGAGAAGAGAGGAACAAACACAGTGATCTTGATATCACCCCCTGCAGAGGGGATAGACAACAGGAAAATGGGTGAAGGGATTCAGCGGTCAGCCTAATACATGAAAAAAAATCAATGGTTCATTAGGGAGGGAGAGGGGGAGGAGGAGCGAAATGATCTAATACCATGGCCTCAAATAGAAAGAAAACATTTTGAAAATTGATGGCAACATATGTAAAAATGTGCTTGACACAATGGATGGATGTATGGATTGTGAAAAGAGCTGTACAAGCCCCCAATAAAGTGATTTTTAAAAGGCTATAAATGAGAGCTAGCTCATGCATAAAGTAACTTTCAGTACAAGAGCAGCAGCCAGAGATACATTTGATATTTTGAGAGAAAATACTTGTCAACTTAGAAATATACTAGTAAAATTCTCCTTCATGAAAATCCTGAAATAGACCTTTTTGGCAAAACAGGAATGTGTAAAAAAAATTTTCTCCATTAAATAAATTTATAATGGGGCTGAGCCCCGGTGGTGTAGTGGTTGTGCGCGGGACTGCGGCCCACTGGGACAGAGGTTCAATTCCAGCAGTGGGGCTGGGCCGCCTACTCTCACCACCGGAGAACAGTGATGCCCCCCCCAAAAAAAATTAAATTATAATGGGTAGGAATGATTCGTGAAGCTTAGCTTGAGATTTAGTTGGAAATAGTACATTAATAAAAATATATTTATATCGAATTATATAAATTGTGATATTCAAGTAGAATTAAGATCTTGACCTAACAATAATATAAAAGATGAGAAAGACATGATAAGCTAATTGTTATTATGTCCTTATACTTTTGGAATGTCTGACAAACTATGTTTTACACCGTGGACTTCAGTCTTGGTATGCAATATTCAACACACAATGGAATAGAAAATGACATCGAAAATTATACATTTTGGTATACATCCACATCCAGAACCTACTGTGATAGAGAATTGCTAATAGTCACATATACTCAGATAATAAAAAAATGTATCAATAAAATAACAATTGGTATTTGAGTCACCAGGTCATCAAATTAGAGAGCTTTGTTAGTTGTTTATTAAATACTTCTAAAATCTAATTTGATTCCTTAGTAAAAGATTTTAGGGAAACATCTGAATTTAGGTTGGAGTCTGAATATTTAGAAGAGATTAAATTAAAAGGTGATCTACCAGTGTTTTAAAAACAAAATAAAAACTATCAGAATAATTGGTACTGTAAAGTAAGCAAAACAATACATTTTTTAAAATTCCTTTTAATTCCATATGTATGACTTTCTAGTCAAGGATTTAATTCTTCTTGGATGCCTTTAGAAGTAGCAGTCAAGAAATAAGATGTCGGGCTGAGTCCCAGTGGCGTAGTGGTTGTGTGCAGGACTGCGGTCTGTGGGGTTGGCAGTTCAAATCCTGCAGCAGCTCTCCCAGAGCAAGACTGGGCCTCCTACTCCCACCAGGAGGCAGTGATACCTACACACAAAAAAAGAAATAAGATGTCATAACAAATTGCATAAACCTAGTCTAAAAGACTTCTTAAAGATGTCACACTGATAACTAAGATGCCATACTGTGGGATATTCATCTACCTTATATGCATGCAAAAGTTGGACAGGAAGAAAGAGGAATCAAGGATTGATATGTTGCAGTTGTAGTGTTGGCAAAGCATATGAACTCTTCCTGACAGAAAAATATGAATGGGTCTGTCTTAGAGAAGGTAGGTTCAGAATGCGTCTTAAAAATAAAGATGGTGAGAATTTGCCTTGCTTAGTTTGAACATGTTATCAGAAGAGACCGAGTACTCTCGAAAAATATTATTCTTTTAAAGTAGAGGGTTAGCAAAAAAGGGGCAATTTTTATCTTATTTTTAAAAAAAAATTTTTTTTAAAGGGGCCATTTTTAAAGAGATGGATTTCCCTCTGGGACAACAATGGGCTCAACTCTACCATCCATGATAAGGTCAGCAGAAGCACAGGCAGCAGGTTGGTCCATGAGACGTAAGATCAGTAGAGTCGGTGCTGATTGGATGGCACCAACCAACAATAGTTTTGAGGGATTTTGTGCTGGATGATGATAGAGATAGTGTTAAGTATGATTCCAGTTTGACGAGTTCTGAAATTAGTTATCTCTTGCTCTTCCTAGCACAGAAATTACTAACACAATGCTCAAGGGAAAGGAATTGTTGAAGAATTCATATTATTACATTCATGTTTAACATATTTAAGACTGAAAGGATCATAGAAGCTGTCTTTCATCAGAATGGTGGTTTTTCCCAGTGTTGAATTATACTCAGGATGAAATGGAGAATTCGGAAGTGCCTTTAACAATTGGATGGAGGGTGCTGATGGTAAACACACCAGTGTGTGCTGAGTGGTCACATGATCTCAGGCCTTGAGAACTATTCCTTAAAAGAAAAATATGCTTGATGAAGCTACATCTCTAACTTCATAATATTGTTGTTGTTAAGTATAAACTAGTTGATTTTTTTACTCTTAGCAACCCATTTCAAAAGATTTGAACAAAGAAGAGGAAACAGCACCCTATCACTGATCGAAATGTATAACTTTGCTGTGGTTTTTGAATGCTTTCTCTCTCCCCACCCCCAAATATACAAATCTGCTTGACCAGAGCATGGATGCTGGTATACTCAAGAGTTCACAACACATGGAGTCCCCGACAGAGAAACTCTTCAGGGTCAATAATGGGAGTGGCCATACCAGGAGAGTAGGGGGAAGGTCAGGGGAAGGAAGAGGGAACCACTCACAATGATCGACATATAACTTCTCCACCCCTGACCCAGGGGGACAAACAACAGAAAAGTGGGTGAAAGACATGAAAAAAAAATTATAAATTATCAAGGGTTCATGAGGGACGAAGGGAGGGTGGGGGAGGGAGGAGGAAAATGAATTGATATGAAGGGCTCAAGTAGAAAGAATATGTTTTATAAATGATAGTGGCAACATGTGTACAATTGTGCTTCCATCATGGATGGATGGATGGATTGTGATAAGAGCTGTAAGAACCCTCAAGGAAATGATATCTTAAAAATATATGAAGACAAAACAAAAAGGTATTCCAAGCTGTAATCTTTATGGATGCAATACATCTAGTCTTCACAAACTTTGAACTGCCAGCCTTTCATTATCCTTCAAGTACTCCTCCCTTGCCCAGACAAGTCTCCTTATCTTCACAGCAGAAAAACCCACAATTTTCTTTCTTTTTAATGCATAGGAGGTAAAGTATGTCTCCGTCTCCACATGTATGAGTGGGGAAATCAGTTCTAAGCATTTTTGCTTCCAAAGAGAGAATACTTATTTTAGTCACTGTCCCAAACTGCTGTGTAGATCTAACCTAAAGGAAGGGCATCCCTGACAAGGCCGATTGTGGGGAGAATTCAGAGATGAGAGGCAGCACTAGTGCTGCAACAGGTGTTGCCATGGGCACTGATGTAAGATACACTGGAAGGAAAATGGAAAACTGTTGATCGGGAGCTCAGGGTAAGAAATGGGAAATTTGTGCTAAAAATAAAATCACTACTCTGTTTATTGATTTCTTAGCTGTCCTTCTTCTGTAAGTTTAAAAAATATATTTCTGTTCCTCCTTGTGTTCTTTATATTTCTTCCTTTCTCATCACTCTTCCTATTTTGACTCTGTCTTTCATAGTGATTAAATTCAACTCTTCAATGACCTGAATCTGAAATAAATTTCCTCTTCAAAAGAATCAAGGTGTTTTGCTCCACGTGGAATCAAGGCGTTAGCTATAGAAAGAGCATAATTAGAACTATCCCAGTTGAGGCTGGGAAAAGTTTATTGTCTAAGCCATTCCCAGAGTTCCTGAATTCCTACCATAATTTAAAGGAATGTCTCATGTTTTCAAATGTTCATGCCATGGACTTAAATATGATGATGTATCTATACAGGTCTGAGTATATGTAAATGCATATGAATATATTTATAGTTGACTTGCATCAAATATAAGAATATCAATGTACTCATTACCTATAAACCTTGCTGTTTGTAATATCATCTCTCCACCTATCACTTCACTTCTTCCTTTCTTGATGCTATAGCTATCCCAGCTTAAGTTCACTTATGTTAACCACTCTCCTTTGCTGTTTGGAATTCTCAAAAACATTCCTTTAGTGTTCTTAAGACCAAAAATGTTGATACTTTCAATAGTATATTGACATTATCATCTTTCACAAAGGTATCTAATTAATTTTTACTTTTGTAATATCTGGAAAAGCCACGCTATTGCCAACGAGTCAATGCCAAGTCATAGCCAACATATGTGGTATGGTAGAAATTCCCTGGTGCGTTTCTGAGACTGTAACTTTTTATAACACTAGAAAATCCCATTTTTCTCCAGGGACATGGCTGACAGTTTCAAACTGCTGACTTCTTGGTTAACTGCCCAATGAGTAACTGCTATATCACCAGGACCCCTTTAAAATATCTGGTCCCAAACATTGTTTTCCATTTTTACAAGCTAGAAAAATTTAATCTTCTATTTATGAAGTTGTCACCAAGGTGGCTCTCCCTGTGAGTGAGACCCAGATTGCTTTAGTTAGTGGGTCTATGTAAACTGAAAACGGAGGGTCAACCCAGCAAGAAGACAGACTATCCCAGAAACTTTCCCAAAGAACTGGCTCTTGGACACATCCAAGCTGAAACAGGCCAAAATGAGAACACAGAAAAACTTGATTCGCCAGGACATGAAGCTCCTCTTCCATCCCACGCCATCCTCCAAGGAAATAAATAAATGAGTCCACACAAGGAGAGCACGTGGCCAAATGCCACAGGGTGCCGCCACTGCTATCAGGTGGCACAGATTTCATCTCTGGGCCCAGAGCTGCTGATTTGATTGAGGGTCGCAGTTGTTAAGAGCAGAAGGAGCTGCTGGCACAAATGACAGCCCTCTCGGCCAAGCATGCCTTCCAACTGTCCTGGATTTAAGAGGAAAACGGGGGGGGGAAAGCTGCAAGATGGAGAGAGGGAGGGAGGGAGATTGGTAGCCAGCCTATTGAAGAGTTAGGCTGTAGCTCACTCGGAGGAATTCCATTAAATGAACTCATCCGTCATCTTGCCTTTTATTGATGAGTGGCATTGCTTGGTGGCAAGTGACATAGCAGAACAAATAGCATCAGAGTCCTGGCTCCTGTTCCACAGCACACACAGACGTGCAGGCCCCAAAACAATGAGTCATTACTTATTACATCCATTATTAACTTAGCTCAGCCTCATTAGGCTTAGAAATTGAGGATAGGAAAAAAAAATCAGAAGCTAAGTAACACCAAGTACCCACGCATTTAGTGGGAAGGAGATGGTGTGGGAGAGACATTGAACAAGTGAAGGGCAGTTAAAACCAGCAACTCAGCAATTGTGACATTTTCAAATTCTGAGAGTCACGGATAGTTGATTGCATGTTTTCCCTTTTCTGACATGATTGCGTAGAGACTACATTTTAAAGCAGTGGGGCTGAAGTTGAGGTAAGTACATCATTAGTTCATACTAACCAGTCAAGATCAAGTTTATTAGGAGTCGTAGAGTTCTTTTATTCATAGGCGCTTGAAGTTTGGTATACGCACAAACCTAGGCATATGATCACACTTCCTAAGAGGATTGAAATGCAGAAGTAATAGAGACAACCTGCTTCATCTCTAAGACAGTATGCCTATTCACAATACTTGAAGAATGGAGAGCAGTCTTTTGTCTTGTCATTGCCCTTCACACATCTTCTATGTTCTCTTGAACTTGGCTGCCACATCCAAATATCAACATATTATGGGAGGTTTCAATCCTCTCCAACAGAAGTCAGGTAATGAGAACAGAGAACTACTTCCATATTTTAGCCACGCTGCAGAGTGATGGAAATAATATAAAGAAGAATTAGAACCAATCCTCTGGAAAAGACAGTCTTTTGGGACAAAAATAAGAACTCAAGTTTGGAACACTTTTGGAAGTATTGCTTCCTTTATTGTTAACCATGAGTAAAAATGTTCCATATGACTCCATATGAGACTAACTGATCAACACTGTCGGCTAACTTTCCTAGTTAATTAAATCAAAGTTTTGGTTGCATTTCTTCCTCTTGAATATTAACAAAATTTGTATTTTGCCCATGTGGCGATGGCTTCCTGATTGTGAATTCTTAATCAGTAAGATTCAGGCTTTCAAATGTTTTCATTTTTTTAATATGATCTTTAAAGATTTCAATCTTTTAAGAATACACAGAAATATATTTCTTGGGTAGTCTTTCCTGAATATTGGGTATTTTCTGTCAGTCATTTGAAATTCATACCTTAGCACCATGTTGATCCTAAGTCAAATGCAGAGTAGCAGTAGCTTACTGAATCAATGAGGGTTGATTTATTGACAACTGCTTTGTCCCAAGGCTACTAAGACAGGAAAAGAAATAAAGCACTTAGCATTTAAGACAAAGTTTAAATTTCTCCTCTCTGCATAATTGCTATTTTTGGCAATATTATATTGCACAAAAAATAAAAGAAAAACATTATCAAAATCGGTAAAAATTACAGATCAATAAATGAATACATGACCATGTTTACTTTCTTTTTTGGCTTTCTCTGTCTACAGTTAATTGGAAAGATAATTAAATATCTTTGCATTATGTAGCTACATACTCTAAGTGATTGAAAGATACTGAGCTTTATTATACATATATTTGGCATATATTATAAAACCTCATATAAAATCATTGATTTAATCAAATATGGATTTATTTAACTACCCAATCTAGTCTTACATAGTGCCCATCATGATTATAAAATTACAAGCAATGAAACTATACTTTCCCTGTAAATTTAAAATTTAAAAAACATTTCTTATTTGGAAAATGAGAAGGAAAAGTAGAAGAGAAAATAATAAAGACAATAGGAGATGGGAAAGGGAATGTAAAGCAGAAAAAGGAGGAAGAAGAGTACCTAGTTTTTAATTAGTCTATTCATTATTGAAATTGAATTTTCTGATTACTAATGTATCCTATAATATGATAAAATATTTTATATATTCTCCTTTTCAATGTATTAGACTAGTAGTGCTCAAACTTTTTCAGTATGTGAGCCACTTATAAAATGACCAAGTCAAAATGATTTACAAACTACAAATATGCAGAACATATATTTATTTTATTTATTTATTAATTACATCCATTCATAAATGCATTGAGAATTCTTCATATATACAATGTATGTTTATGTACTTTGCATAACCACATGAGTCCATAGTGCACAAGACAACACAATTAACTATGTACATTTTTCGTCATTACCTGAGTTTACTTTGATGAATTGGACTGAATAGAATAAGTCAGGGGTGCATAGTCTGCACAGTAACTGGTGACAGTCAGCCTCAAGCACTCTTCCAAATGATCATCAGGTGAAATAGTACTTTGACTTCATGATCTTTCTGTGGGGAAAAGGCTGACTCACATGAATAAGCAGAGCAGAATAATGCAGTCAAGGAGATAGCACATTTGCTCATGTGTGAGTACTTTCCCTCTACAAGTAAGTTCATGCATCCTGGACTTCAGCTGATTGTTGGCTTGTAGTGTCAAAATCTCCCATTCCATAGCAGAGTTATACACTTTTGTCTTCTTATGTGTTCCAGCTCCCAACTCATTTTAATACCCTTTATTACATTTAAGAGAGAAAAAAAAGGTCTAAGAACTGGCAATGACTTAGCTTGTCAGATTTTCTGCCCTAAAGATTGCATCTGATTAGCTGTGCTGTATATCAATTAAGTCACAGGATAGATGAAAGGCTTATGTCTATTTTTTTAATGCTATAGGATCTACCCAGACTACATTTACAATTGATTAGTAGATTGAGATCAATGTATTGAACACCCCTGGATTAGATAGTTGTCTTTTGTCATGGCTTAGGTGGAATCATCCAAACAGAGAAGGATCACCAGAAAGGAGGTACCCACTTTCTGTGTTTAGCAGCTTCTCCTTCAATAGGTCTTCTCAGCTCCTCTCTCATTCTGACTGTCTATTACTCTTAGAAGGATCTTAGAAGAGTAGGTGGTAAGTTCTGTACATCTGAAAATCTCCAAAATCAGACTTTTCTTCTGGGAAAAAATCATAACATGAATCTACTATTTCTAAATAACAATCCTTGAACTTATGAAGAAAAAATTAAGTCTCTTTTGAACCAAGCCAACAGAGGGCAGTCTTAGTTTTCCTGGAGTAGAAATATTGTAATGTCCCCACCTACTTTCTTGGCAAGCCAATAGCTAACTGGGTTGTACTATAGACTTATTCATCTATACCCTCTTGTCCTAGTTATCACAAGTTTCTAAAACATCATTTGATTGCTTTCTCAATGACTGGATCACACACTCTACAGGACAACATCCAAAGTGACAAAATAGCACTGCAAGAGCTGGAGATTTCTCTTCTGAGGACACTAGTTCCTTTTTTTTTTTTTAAAGATGGGTAATTTTTATCATGTTATTGGGGGCTCTCACCATAGTTATAACATTCTATAGATCACTATATCAAGTATGTTTGTACATATGTTTCCATCATTATTTCCAAAACACTTTCTACTTGAGCCCTTGGTATAAGTTGTTCTTTTTTCCCCTCCTGCCCCCACCCTCCCACCCTGCTGAATCCTTATCAATTATATATCACTATTATTATTTTGAATTTTTCTTATAAATAATTTTATTGGGGGGCTCATTCAACTTCCCTCGCAATCAATACATACATCAATTGTCTGCACACCACATTTGCACATTTGTTGCCATCATTGTTCTCGAAGCATCATCCCTCCACCTAGGCCCCTGGTACCAGCTCCCCATATTTCCCCTCCCTTATCACTCTCCCTCCCCTTGACCCATAACAATTTACAAATTGTAATTATTTTGTCATCGTACACTGTCTGATGTGTCCCTTCACCCACTTCCCCATTGTCCATACTCCAGAAAGGAGGTCATATGTAGATCCCTGCGATGGGTTCCCTCTTTCTACTCCACCTTCCCTCTACCCTCCTGGCATCACCACTCTCACCCCTGGTCCAGAAGGAATCCATCTGTCCTGAATTTCCCCTTTTTCCAACTCCAGTGTACATCCCCTGGTCTAGCCACATTTGCCAGGTAAAATTGGGATCATGATCATGGGTGGCCGGAAACATTTAAGAACTAGAGAGAAGTTGCATATTTCATTGCTGCTACCTTGTACCTTGACTGCTCCACTCCTCCTTAGTACCCATCTGTAAGGGGATATTGCTTCACCTATTTATGGGCTTTAGTTCCCCAATCTCTATTCCCCCTCATTTTTAATTTTTAGTTCTTTGATGCCTGATACCCGATACCTTCAACACTTCACCATCACACAGGCTGGTGTGCTTCCTCCATGTGGGCTTTGTTGCTTCTGAGCTAGAGGCCGCTCATTTACTTTCAAGACTTTAAGACCCCAGATGCTATGTCTTTTGATAGATGGGCACCATTAGCTTTCTTCACCACATTTGCTTATGCACACATTTGTCATCAGTGATCATATCAGGAAGTTAAGCATACAATGTTATGATTTCCTGATCTATTTGACACCCCATGGGAGGATCCTGGTTCTTTTCCTATACATCTTCTTTTTGAAACTACTGTGACATTTTCCTTCTAAGCCATTTTTTCTAATATTATTAAAGAGAAGTGACCTTTCCCCACCTTGGGCCTTATGACACATGGCCATGGTTTTCTTGGAGAAGTTTTGTGTGTAGATATTTCATATGATTTTTTTTGCAGCAACATATACTTTATCAGACTCATCTTGACCCAAAGAGGTCCTGGACATAATTTAAAGTTGTAGAATCAATAATATCACATTGCTATCTCAAACCCTTTTCTCCAATCAAATATTAACCCAAATCCCACACTTGCAGGCAAATATGTCCCCTGTCTGGGATACTGCCAATGAAATGTGATATTTGCTCATGTTTCTCACAGACCTCTGAGTTGTAGTCTTTGTGGATTCCCCAAGAAAATATATAATTAGTAAATCTTGGTTATCAACCTTTGAAAACTTCACTTCCATCACTTCTGAATTTATAGAACACACATCACTTAGGCTCTTGCCAATGAAATCCTTTTTCACATATCTGGCATGGCTTGAAAATTTGCCACATAGATCCTTAAGAATCTATTCAGCACACATATTTTATTTTTCAAGTACAGTTTATACTTCTGGGCAGAATTTTTTCTACTCTAATAAGGTGGCTATTGTGTACAGGGACATCAGTTTCCTAAAAAAATGGGTCCAGTGAGAGGCCTATCCTATGGCAGGGCAATTCATTCAATTAGTTTAGATTTTGATTCATGCTGCCGTCTATCTGAAAGTTAGCATCACTGTTCCGACTATACAAGGTGAATTCTGCAGTTCAGCCTAGTGAAATACAAAGCTTTTCCATTTTAAATAAAAGATTTCAATATTTTCATGAAATAAATTCCATCTTACTTTAATTCCATTTTTACCTATAACTTTTTGAAGTCCCTTCATATATATTTTCACACTAAACTCCAGATGTAATGGATGAGGCTTGATATAGAAAATCTCAAATCTTCTTTATTGTAGGGAATTGCTTATAGGAGAAGCAGGCACACATATAAACACAGGAAAAACAAGATACAGAGACCTTCAACTCCATGTTTGAATGGGGTTTTGAATGGGACTTAAATGATCTATCGGATTAGCCATAAGCATAGGCTGAACAGGCACATGGCCCCTGTTATGATGAGGGATGACAGGCAATCTCACTGCCCAAATATATGCAGATCCTCCTAATCTGCCATGCTATTATTAGTGAATCATTCCTTTGAGTATTAATTTTAAAATGTCTCTGTAAAATTGCAAATACTTTACCTAGAAGTAAGGGAACATTAAGCCACTTATAGTCATTTAAATTTCAGAAAGGCTAATAACACAAAGTTGGAATGAATCTAGGAAACAGAGTGTATATGAGAGTTATTTAGAAGTGGGAAAATTTTACCTCAGGAAGAGAAGTCACATAAAAGGTAGTGTTTCCACTATCGGATATTTTATCAAGAGTTGATCTTGATATTATGAGCCAAACCAAACTTGAAACTTTGAGCATTAAGAACAAAATTGATTTGGTTGACTATTAAATAGAAAAACAACAACAACTAGGAAATACTGTTGCTATTAGGTTGCTTGACATCAGTTCTGAGCCTTAGGCAACCTTGTTTCAACAGAATGAAACAGTGCCTACTCCACCCTCCAAGACTTGCATCCATTGTCACAGGCGTGGTGTCAATCCCTCTCCTGGAGGGTGTTCCTCCTTTTCCTTGACCCTCTCCTGGACCAAACATGACATCCTCACCAGGGACTGATCTCTCCTGGTGACATATTCAGAGTACATACTATGAAATCCTTGTCTCTGAGGAGTTTCTCTGGCCATACTTCTTCCAAAACAGATTGGTTTGTCCTTTCAGCAGACTATGGTACTGTCCATATTTCTTAGCATCACAATTCAAAGGCATCAATTCTCCCTCAGCCCTCGTTACACAACATCTAACATTCCCAAGTCTTTGAGTCAAGAGCACCTTTGTCCTCTTCAGTACTCTAAAGGTCCCAGTACAGAAGATTGACCTAATGCAAGATGCCTTTTGATCTCTGGACTGCTGTTTCCATGCATATCAATTCAAGTGAGACAACAATCCTTGAAAATTAATTTTTTCCTCATTTATTGTGATGCCACCTAATGATCCAGTTCTGAGGATTTTGGTCTTCTTTAGATTGAGTTGAAATCCATACTGAAGGTTGAATTTCCTGATTTTCATCAACAAGACTTTAAAATCTTCACTTTATTCAAGCAAGGTTGTGTCATACGTTGTTAATCAATCTGTCTCCGATCCTGATGCCACATTCTTCTGCATACAAACCTGCTTCTCAGATTGATTTACTCGGCAAACAGACCAAATACGTATGGTGAGAGTAACACTGGCATCCACATTTCCTGATTTTAAACCATGCAGCATTCTCTTGCTCCATTTACACAACTGCCCCTTGTTCTATGAGTACAACAAAATGTTCTCTAATGGTTATGCTTTGCAGGGCAACCAATAGCTTGTTAAGGTCCAAACCTTAGCATAGTCAATAAAACACAAGCAAATATCTTCATGGTAGTTCTGCTGTGAGCTAAGATCCATCCGAAATCAATAATGATATCCATTGTTCCACATCCTGAATGTGACCTGAATCTCTGGCAACTTTCTGTCAATATAATGAGCCAACCTTTCTTGGCTGCTCTTCAGCAAAATTGCATGTGATATCAATGCTATCGGTCTATAATTTGAGGATTCTGTTAAGCCATCTTTGCTTGGAATGAGTATAAATATGAATCTCTTTTAGTCAGTTGCCTGAGTAGCTGTATTCCAAACTTCCTGGCATAGAGGAGTGAGTGAATCCAGGGTTTCAAGAGCTTATGGAAGCATATCAATTGAGAGTCTATCAATTTCTGGAGCCTGGTTTTTGGCTACAACTTTCAGTGCAGGTTGAACTTTATTCTTCAGCACCCTTAGTTCTGGCTCCAATGTTACCTCCTAAAATGATTGGATGTCTAGTACTTCTTTTGGGAACAGAGATTCTGTATTATTTTCATCTTTTTTCAATGATACCCACTTCACCCAATATGTATCCTATAGAATCTTTCTATATTGCAATTTGAGGACTGACTCTTCCAATTTATGATATGCTGAGATTTTTCTTCACTTTTGGTTTTCTAATTAGTTCTTTTCACATTTCAATATAATACTTTGCTCTATTTTCTTAGCTGCCCTTGGAAATTTCCATTCCACTCTTATAATGTCACTATTTCTTCCATTTGTTTTAGCTACGCTAAGACTAAGCAAATTTCAGGGACGCTTTTGATATCCACTTTGATATTTTATTTCCTATCTTTTTAATGACCTTCTTATTCTCTTCATGGATGTTGCTCTTGATGTCTTCCCACAGCTCACCAGATTTTCTATCATTAGTGTTTCATGGATCAAATTCTTTGTGGAGATGTTCTCAAAATACAGGTGTGATAGACTCAAGGTCATATTTTGTCTTCTGTGCACTTGTTCACATTTCTTTCAGACTTATCTAAAGTTACATTTGAACAATTGATGGCTTTTTATACAGTAAGGCTCTGGCCTGGTTTTAGCTGCTGATATCTCCATCATCTCTTCCCCTAATTGAAGTCAATTTTAAGTCTGTGTTTTCCATCTGGAGGAATCCCATGTATCATCAGCTGCATTTTGTATTATGTAAAAAAGTGTTTGCTATGAACAAGCTACTGTTTTTGCAAAATTCTATCATGTGATTTCTAACTTGATTTCAGTACTAGGTTCACATATTTTAACTTCATTTTCTTCTTCTTTGTTCCCAACTTTTAAAATCCAATCACTAATAATTTTCAGTACATGTTAGTTGCACATTTGATCAATTTCTGAGTGAAGTTTTTGGTAGAAATCTTTAATTTCTTCTTTACTATATTGTGTGATTGGTGCCTAAATTTGAATAAGAGTTGTATTGATTGAATTGCATTAAGAGCAGATAGATATAATCCTCTCATAGGCAGCATTGTACTACACAATGGATTTTGCAATGTCCTTTTGGACAATGGATGTCATGCCATTCTTCTTGATCGTGTTTCCAGCATAGTCAACCATATGATTTCTTTGATTCAGAGTAGTCAATACCAGTCCATTTCACCTCAGGAATCCCTGGGATTTCAATCTTTAAATGTTAATTTCATTTTATCTAACTTCATATTTTCCTAGATTCATACTTTTCACATTCCATGCTCATACCAATAGCACATTTGTACATTTGTTGCCATCATAATTCTTAAAACATGTGCTTTCTACTTCAGCCCTTGGTATCAGCTTATTTTCCCTCCCTCCCCCTGTGCCTCCTTCATGTACAGCAGCATGATATACTATCCCAACCCTGCTTAGCCCCCATCTTTGTTGTGTAATCCTATTGCTGCAACCACCTTGCCAATCCAGGCTGTTGAGGATCTTTCTGGTTTTCATGACCTCTCACATTGACCATCCTGGTGCCCTTTTCTAGACTGGTTGCTTCTGATAATGTGTCCAGAGTACATGAGGTGAAAACAATTGCCTGACTCCTTTTCTATTTTTTTTTGTTTTGGAAAACTATAGTATACACAAACTGAACTCCATGCTGGCATGATAGCTTATAGTTAATCAGTGCTATTCTGCTTTCATGATTTTTCTAAGAAAACACAAAATGACATTTTAGAGGTAGTTTTCATTTTTAGGAAAGAATTATTTTTCAAATGTATGGCAGCAGTATGCTTCCTTTATATTTCGAATCTAGGTAGTTTTATCTCTTTTCTGAATCTTCTCCCTAAGTGTTTACCTATTTTATCACTTTATAAATATTGAGAGATTGAAATAGAGCAAAAACTATTTGCCTAGCTCTTCCCTTGTCTTACTACTTGAATTCCTCTGTCATATACATTTAGATATTCTATTTCTACCACCAGGAGCTTCCTGTTTTATGTCTCTACAGTAAAATATGGGCACGACCTAAGTGTATCAGATTATATTATTGCTTTCCAAATTATACTTTGGATTGTTGCTTTCCACAACCCTCATTGGAAAACAGAATCAGAAATTTTCATACAAGTATACCAGAGACCAGACCTAATATGTCTGAACTGCCTTTCATGACTCCTAATCAAGTGATTTGTATAATTTAGTGTCCCTTTACACCTGCTGTTTAAAGTGCATACGCTAATCCTTTTTAACTCTACTGACTCATGCTTAGGACTGAAAATTCATCTACCACCATTTAAAAAGTTTTTTCAACCATTTTTTTAAAATGTTGAAAAGCACTACCAAACATATCACTTTAATTTTTTTTAATTTAATTAGTCATTTTATTGGGAGTTCTTATAGTATCCCATGGTTCAATTAGATCTCATATAATTGCAAAATTGCTACCTTAATCAACTTCCAAATATTTCCTTCTTCTTGAATTCTTTGATATCATCTCCCCTTTATACCCTCCCTCCCCGACACTACCTTGTTCTTCTTCTTATCATCTTTTTTGTTGTTGTATTTTCTCCCATTCAATATGTCCTTTCACCTTCAATTCTGATATTAAGTTCCCTCAAGTGGGGTTATACAGTCATCTATGCTATCATTTTGCCCGCTCTTCTCATATTCTCAGGAAATCATTTCTCCTGTTACTATTCTAAAGAATTATCTACCTTGGCTTTCATGCATTAAACTATCCTAAATTATACAAATGAACAAATGGAGAACAAGATTAACGAGGCAAAGCAAAGACCCCAATAGTAAAGGTAGGAAGTATTAATGAACTAAAGGATAGTTCTTTAGATGATATGAATACTAACCGAAATTTTGATAAAATTTTTCTACATTATATTACAGCATTATTAGTTACATTATTTTCAACTGAGATGACTTATTTTTCACATGTTTTTCTTTAATTGCTACCTCATTTTCAAAATAGCTGTTGGTATAACTTCACAAGTAATATATGATACAATAATATAGCTAACATTCAAGAAAATTGACAAAATAAGCAACTTATAATACCCCAGCATCAATGGAAAAAACAGCTGATACTTTTTCTGCATGCAGATTGAATCACTTTAATTGAAACATCATTATAATTGGGATAAAATGACAGATGTGACCAGAGTGCATTAAAAAATGTAAAAATCAAATTAGCATACATTTTACTATTATAGCTGTGTTTAGATATTTTCTAATCTTAATTTAAAATATTTTATTATTATAAAAATAAAACATTTTTTTCTATGAAAATTCTAAATTTCTGCATAAAAGTTTTATAAATTCCTACATTGGTTTATCTCCTCTGACTATGTCTTCTGGTACTATGTGCATTTGCAACATCCACTTAATGATACCATTACTTCAAAGACACGTCTTTCCTCTTATATGCAACCTACCAGCACAAATACTATGGAAAAGAACTCTAAATTAAAATCTTGCTTTCCTGAGATCCAAGTGTGACAATTCTCCTTACTTTGATTTCAAAATATATTTCTATGCTATCACCTTTGTCTACACTCCCCATTCAATGCGTTATCACACCTTTTGACTGTCATTTACACTTTACTGCAATTTTCTTTTGTTTTTATGTTAATAATTTTATTCAGGGCTCATACAGCTCTTATCACATTTTGTATCTACATCCATTGTGTCAAGACCATTTGTGCTTATATTTCCTTCACCATTTTAAAAACATTTTTCTTTCTACTTGAGCCCTTGGAATCAGCTCCTCATGTTTTCCCCTCCATCTCCCACCCTCCCACACTCATCAACCCTTGAAAATTATTATACTTTTTCATGTCTTACACTGAACCAAAGTCTCCCTTCACCCATTTTTATGTTGTCCATTCCCCTGGGAGGGGCTTTGCTCAAGTGCAATGTAACAGAGAAGAATCACTGAAATTGAGTGAAAGTTGAACATGATAGTGGGACAAGAGGAAAGGAAAAAGAAATAGAGGAAAAAAAGGAAAAATGTAGCAGGCAAATGACATTTATAGATATCTAAATGTAGGCATGTACTAATGTAAATATATGGATAGGGAAATAGATCTAAATGTGCATTTATTTATATTTTAAGTATTAAGGTAGCACACAGACATTGGGCCTTGATTCAAGTACTCCCTCAACACAAGAACACGTTTGTCTAATAACTTGTCTAATAACTCTGTGCTGCTCACCTTATCAACAAAAACACTGAAAACAAAGCAGGTTTGTAAGCAAACATGGGAAACAAAAGCTGACGGTGCCAGGCTATCAAAAGACAAAGCATCTGGTGTCTTAAAGGCTTGAAGATGAATAAGTGGCCGTCTATCTGAGAAGCAACCTAGCCCACAAGGAAAAAACACACCAGCCTTTGTGATCATGAGATCTCATTGGGATTGGTTATCAGGTATTAAAGACCCAGAACAAAAAAGCATATCAATGTGAATGATGGGGACTGCAGAGTGGAGGCCTAAAGCCCATTTGCAGGTAATTTAACATCCCCTTACTGAATGGTCACAAGAAAAAGACAGGCCAGTCGGGGTGCAGTATAGCACAGATGAAACATACAACTTTCCTTTAATTCTTTAATGCTTCCTACTCCCCATTACCATGACCCCCAATAATATCTGACAAATCTGGCTAGACCAGAGCATGTACAGGGGGATATGGTAGAAACACAAGTGAATCCAGGTCAGATAAACCTCTCAAGATCAATAATAAGAGTGGCAATATCAAGAGAGTAAAGGGAAGGTGGGGGGAGAAAGGAGGAGCCAATCACAGTGATCAACATATAACTGCCAGTTTCAAGGCTGTTGCACCTGATACATATTCTGGGGGGAAGAAAGATAAAACAGCTCTCAAGCTCCTGGAGTGAGGAGCTCTATTGGATAGGTGATTACGTGCTCCACTTTCAATGAAAAGATCAGGGGGCTGAATCCTTCAGTGACTCCACTGGAGATAGATGTGGCTATCTACTCTAATAAATATTTTCAAGGTTGCAAACCATTTTAGGCAGTTCTGCTCTGCCCGGAAGGGTCAATATAAGTTGAAATTGACCCCACAGCAATTGTCTGGTACATGGAGAAACTCTTGATAGGATTATTTGCTTGTTGATTCCAGTATCAAAGAGCAAGAAGATTGCAAATAATATGACTGTTCAAGAAATATTGGTTATAGAGATACCTCATCTGGACATATAGCTCCACAAAGTAAGAGAGAAAGCATGAACAAATGCATGCTTTCCCGGTTGTGTATAGCACAGTGCACCAAAGAAGCTAGCAGTAGCCCAAACACTCATCAGTAGAAGAATGGAATAGCAAATTCTGTGTAGACACACAATGGAATAGTTTGCACCCCTTACTAAAGAGTGCTGAAATTATGAACCTCTTATCAACATTGACATGTTGTGAGCAGTACTACAAACCATCATGCTGAGTGAAGGTTGTCAGTAACAAGATGATCATTATTATAAGTCCACTACTCTAAGGGAAAAGATCAAACACAAACCAGGTTTCCTTAATCAAGGCATGTAATCAAATCGAGTTTCATAGGAATAAGGTCATGAGCCATGAGCCTGCCGAGGGTCCAGCCATCATCTACATCTCAGAAACCACTTTGATGGAGGAAACCTCGCTTCAGCTCTTGTCAGTTTCTTAAGATGTGGTGTGTTAGTCTGGGGAGACTAGAAAAACAAATTGATAGACACGCATATGGACATAAGCAAAAAGTTTATATACAAGGGGAATAGGAGATTAAGAAAGCATCCCGACCCAGTCCAGTTCAGTCATAAGTCCAATATTAGCCCATATGCCCAATACTAGTCTATAAAATCTTCCAACTCACAAAGTCGCAGGTCAGTGGGTGTAGAATCCTGGCACTGGCAGGGATCTTCCCATTGGCTCCTCACTCCCAGGGCTCAGGGTCCATCAAAAGTATCCAATGGTGGTAGAAACAACCAGCACTCGCAGGGGTCTGCACATGACTACTCCAGTTTCAGGGGTCTGGTCCCATCAGGGTAAGGTCTTTTGTCTTCTTCTCCGGCTTCTCAGACGCTGCCCTCTTGTCTTCTCCATAGTTCATCGTCTCAGAGACTGACTCCCAACAACTGAGGAGATGGCCTTTTATCTCCACGAGGAAAATATCTTAAGATTTCCTAGAAGTCTCAGGAGAAAGTCATGCCCACACAGAGGTCTCATTGACTACTCAATGACTATTTTTAGATTAACAGGCTAGACTCCACCCTTAGATTTCCAATCATGAAATTGACATCAAGCACATGACCGTCACATGCGGGGAGTAGGAGAAGACAATTCAGACATCACCATGAAACAGTATGCTAAAATCACTCCAAATCAAAATTCAAGAGGTGGTGTTCTGTCTTAGAGAAGGCAATAACAAACAAACAAAAAAAGAAGGCAATAACATTTCTGTTTGTGGGGAAAAAAAAAGGTGGGGCAACCTTCCAATGGAAAAAAATGTTTGACAGTACTTATATGGAAGCCAGGGGTAGAATTCACCTGGTATTATGTTCCTAATTAGACTTTGGGGGGACTAGTTTCTGTCTGCACCAGGGCCTAGGCCTTTTGCTATGGAAATCTGGATTTTAACACTGACCTTTCAAGGAGCAAACATCCTTCATAGTCCTCACCAGAAGAACTTGATGTGGAAACCCCAGCAAGTGAACTGGGCCATCCCTTAAACTCTCCTGTCACAGATTTAAGGAAGCAATGTGCTCACCTGGACCATCAGTGTGAAACACTCAAATGTGAGAAGTTGGCCACAATCCCAAGGTGATGAACTTAGGTTTAGATTTCTTGCTTTGAGAGCCACCAATGCATGGTGTCCCTGAACTAAAATAAACATGCTATTTTCATGATCTCTCTGTTCTTTTATGCTGACAAGAATGAGCCTATCTTTGTGAGTGAGTGAGTGAGTGAGCGCTACTGAAAGTGCTGTTCTATAGCCAACCCTCACTGTGTGTATACATAGTTTTCAGTCATTTAAGTTTCTCATCTGTATGAATCAACAGCTCAGGTATTAGGTCTGAAAATCCAGTCTATTAATCTATATATGTAAAATTTCCTTACCTCAAAAGTGTTTTCAATGCTATACAGTTGGCTAAATGACTGATACTGTCAATAGAATTATTTTATGCTTTATGAAGATGATTTTTTAAAGTTCTTTATTATAAAATAACACTGTCTGAAAGTGAACTATAGACATAAATATGTTGATGGAATTTGGACTCAAACTTAGTAGTATCCATAACCTAAGAACGTTTAGTTCTCAAGCCATGGATCTACTTCATACTCAACCTCATGAAAAGAGTGTGGTGAAGAAATCAAATAGTTCCCTGCTATCAGAAAGAAAAATGTCTGGGATCTTAAAGTCTTGTCTTCTTCCTAAAAGAAACCATCTAAATGGGGTGTCAACTAAGTTTACATGGTAAAAGCACACCAGTCTGTGTGAGCTAAGGCTTATAAATAATAAAACTGAAATTTTAAGAAGGGATGGTATTGAAACATAAATTCTTTTGCAGAGAGTGAGGGATAATTGTAGAAACTCAAAATCAAGTTTTCAGTCAAGATTGACCTGATATCAGATAGAGGGCATTGGGACTTTGAATATGGATGATATAGTTAGGTTAAGATGTAACACTTTATTATTTGATTTCTCTTTGGACCCAATATGAAGTTGCTTCAGGTTTTAATATTTGCTGCCTTCTTTTGATAGAGGTCTTCCTATTTTTTGCCATTGTTGTTGGAATTTTGCATGTTTATAATTTTCCTTTTATGACACCCAGGATAGACAAATCTAAATACATGGACATGGTAGGGGAGGATAGGGGGAAATTATGGTGGAGCCTAAGAGCAATGTTCTGAAATTACTTGTGGTTATAATTACACAACTATTCTCAATAAGACTGAACTTTCAAATTGTATGATCTGTGAATTATATGCCAATAAAACTATTAATATTTGAATAAGATATACAGTCAAAATCAAAAGAGAAGATTGGCTCTTTACAGCCCCAAATGAAGAATTTAGGGTAGCCACATGTAGACATCTGATAGCAAATCTCTGGAAAGGAACAGTGTTAATCTTAGTCATTACAGATGTAGAGGTTCATTCAGGAGAATAACATTTCACATTTATATAGGAGACTTGGGTTCCATTCTCAGTCAGTGCACAAGAAGCAAAGCCACCATCTATCAGAGAAGATTTGCAGATTGCTCTGAGATGGAGACTGGTACTGAAAGCATCAGGGTTAGTAACAGACGTTGTCAGATTTAATGCTAGAAGATGGTATTTTCACATGCAAATGCACTCAAATATAGTTGATGATGAACTGTCATCTCAAAGCAAAGTTGACCCTGATTATTATTAGTATGGGGATGGAGCAAAGCTTTCATAACCTTCCCATGCAGATAGGACACAAAGCATAATGGGAAAACACGTCTATTACTATTTGGAACTGGAATGTATGAAGTATGTATCTAGGAAAATTAAGAGTCAACAAGAATGAATTGGAACACACAGGGTTAAAGCCTCGCAATTCACCACCTCACTGCCACGGAATACATTCTGGCTCACAGTAACCTTTTAGAACAAAGTAGAAGCTGCCCTTTGAGTTTATAAGTCTCTAACTCTTTACAGAAGTAGAAAGTCACATAATTTTCTCACACTGCCTTTTAGAGAGCAGAAATTAGTGTTTGACATTGTGAATCAGATAACTATATGGCTAAGATGACAAATTGAAGAAGATTGGTGTTGTATAAATCACCAAGAAGGGCATTTTAAGATCTATCTGGAAGTACAATGCTGTCTATGATAGGTTAATATCTATGTGTATGCAATAAATACAGTTAATACAGTTATTATTCAAATTGACACACTAACCACGACAGCTAGTGATGAACAACTTAAGAATTCTAGCAACTTCTTCAGTCTGAAATTGACCAAATTGGCCATCAGGATGATTTGATAATTACTGGCAATTTGAATGCAAAAGTTGGAAGTAAAGAGAAAGGAACTTTTGGAAGAGTAACAACTTCTTCAGTGTATATACCTTTTTTCAACATCAAATATGGAAACTATACACTTGTCCCTCTCCATATGGAATCCATGGAAATCCTATTGACCATGGGAAGAGACAAGGGAGAAACTCAGTATCAGCAGCTAACACCAGGCCAACAGCTAACAGCTAAATGCATATCAGCTCATCTACTTGCTCAAGGTTAAGTTGAAGAATATTATAACAAGTCTACAAGAGCTAAAATGTAAACTGAGAATATCCCTTTATTTCAAGAGTAAATTTAACTCATCTAACATGAATGACAGAAGACTTGACAAGCTGTGGGATGGCATCGAGGACATGCACGAAGAAATTAAAAGGGCATAAAACAAAATGAAAAATAGGGCAGAAATATCAAACTCAATATCAGAAGGCTCTGAAATCTACCTTTGATCATAAAGTAAGTAAAACGAATGAAAGATATGATGAAGCAAAATAGATGAACAGAAAGTTTCAATGTGCAACTGGAAAAGTAAAATTTTTACAAAGATATATGCAAAGACCCAGAGTTAAGAAGCAAACAACAAAAACTTAAAGAACACAAATAAAAGAACTTAAAGAAATAAAGATATTATTAAAGCCTCGCCTTGCAGTATTGAAATATTCTATAAGCAAAAAGTGGAAGATTCAGAAAACATCAAGTGAAGAAAGGATTACATAGAGTAACTGTGCCCAGAACAACCAGTCAACATTCAACCACTCCAAGAGGTGGCATATGATCAAAAATCAATGGTACTGAAGTAAGGTATCTAGGTAGCACTGAAGGCATTAGCCAAAATAAGCCTCCAGGAACTGATGGGCTACTGATGGAAATCTTTCAACATGCTGGTGATGTACTAGAAACTCACAATTTTCTATGTCAAGAAATTTGAAAGCAGGTACTTAACCAGTTAACTAAAGGAAACATATATTTGTACCATCAAGAGAAATCTGATTCATCAGAGTGCAGACATAATGTAATCATTTATATCACATTCAAACAAAATTTTGCTAAAGACCATTCAACCATGTATCAACCAGTGATACATCCATAAGAAGTTTTCAGAAATACCATCTAGATTCAGAAGAAGATGTCATTGCTGGTATTAGCTGGAATCAAAAATATTTGAAATATATTGACTTACATTTTCTTGACTACATCAAGGAATTTGACCTTGTGAATAAGAGCCAGCTATTGATGGCACTGAGAAAAACAGAAATTCCAGAACACTCATTGGGCTTATTCATACATGTACATATTCCAAGAGACAGTTACTCTAATAGAAAAAGAAAATTCTACATGGTACACAATCAGGAAAAGTGTGCATCCAGGTTGTATCTTCTCATCATATTTGTCAATCTGTTTGTAGAGCAAATAGTCAAAGAAGCTGTACTCTTCAAGGAAGATGGGTGCATCAGGATTGGAAGAAGGCTGATTAACAGCTTGGGATTAGCAAATGAATCAACCTTCCTTACAGAAATGGAGAAGTACTTGAAGCATTTATGGATGAAGATCAAATAATAGAATCTTTAATAAAGATGAACACCAGTGTAAGGAAAAAGTCCTCACAACTGGTTCAGTAAATAACACCATGAAAAACAGAGCAAAGAGAAGTTGTCAAAGATTTTGTCTTGCCTGGATCCACAATCAATGCTCATGAAAGCGGCAGAAAAGGAATCAAATGATGTATTCCCCTGGAAAAATCTGCGGCACAAGAGCTCTCTAAAATATTGTTGAAGAGCAAGGATGATGTTTTGAGGAATAAAGTGGACCTGAATGAAGTCTTAGTATTTTCAATCACCTCATTTTCTTGTTAATGTTGGGCAATAAATAAGGAAGACCACAGAAGAATATATGCATTTAAGTTATGACATTGAGAAGAAATACTAAATAGTTCATACTGTGACAGTAGCATGAACAAAAATGGCTTAGCATAAGCGCAGGCAGAATGTACCTTAGAAGCTGATATGCTATTTTCAGTTGTTTCATATGAATGTGCACGTTTGACACTGAATAAGGAAGACTAAAGAAAATCAACGCATTGGAAATATGAAGTGGGCAGTAAGTATAGAAGAAAAGTCAGTTATCTCATACTACAGGAGTTGAGGTATAGGGAATCAGGCAAAGACAGACGAACTAAACGATGTACATGTGCTTCCAACACAAAGAAGGGGATCGTGGTAGGGGGGAGAAAAAGGGTAAGTATATAAAATACAGGAAGACAAGGATACTTGGATTAGCAAGGCACTAGTCCACTCAGGGGGAGGTATTATCTATGCCTCCAAAGAAATGGGAGTGTGAGTGCAGACCGCACCATGGCATGCCAAACTTTGAGGGCAACCACATGGAGCAACTCATGAGACAAAGAGGTAAGCTAGCAGACCAAAACTGACCTCCCCATCACCCCTGTAATTAAAGAAGACAACATTAATCCCACAGGTAGGGGAATGAGGGCTGACCTACCATGACCACACACAAACAAAGAAGGGAAAACATAGAGAGTGAGGGTTTAGACCCCCATATTGGTACACCAAGCCCTGAGGATGATGTCCTGGCATGGAGCTGCTAAGGCACAGAGAGGTTTGTGGGCCCAACATCAGCCTGAGGCATGATGTCCCCTCTCTGGAGGATACCAAAACAGAGGACAATACCGAGGACACATGGCGTGGACTGAGTCCAGTCTGACAACTCCACAGTGGGGAGAACTAAGAAGGTAAGATAACACATCAGCAGCAGAAACAAAGCAAAGCCACAAATACCTGGAGGAATCCCCAAAATAGATTTCAGGCTGTGAGGGGCAGTTCCCAGAACCCCTCAGGAGGAGTGGGGAGATCGTCCTCCTGGTCAGCGGCAGAATTATGTGTGCTTTTTCAGGTGGGGTTGCTATCTCCTCCTTCTCTCTTTTAATTCAATCTTTTGTGTTCTTTTTGTTTTGCCTGTGTTATTGCTTTGCCTACTTATTAAGCTAGGCATGGGAAACAAGTCTCTGGAAAAAGCAATGAGGAACAATGATTCCAGAGGGACTTGAGGGGAGGTGGAGACAGGGAGGGAGCAGTAAAAAATAAGCAAAGTCATAGACAAGGGAACAACTAGGGAATTAAACTCAACAATGAAGAGGACATTGAGATCCTGGTGGTGTTGGAGCAGCAGCAATCTAGCTAAAAGGAATTACTAAGAGGCGGATGTGCTAGCATAATGGTGGGACAGAAGGAAGATAAAAGGAAACAGAGAAAAGACCTAGGAAGCAAGGTTAGGGTTACACCAAAAGCATAGGTGCAACATACGTACATATATTAATTCATAAAAATAGAGGTATTAGCCTAGGTACTTATATTTATATGGCCATACATTGACGAAGTGGACAGTCTTTAGACCTCTGCTCAAACCCTCCCTCAAAGTAAGAACATTCAGTTCTATGAACCTGGCATTCTGTGATGCACACCCTCCCTATACAAGGGCTGAAGACAAAATGGCTGCATGAGCAAATGTGGTGAAGAAATCAGATGCTGTTGGGCTATCAAAAGATAAAGCATGAGACCTTAAAATCTTCGAGTTAAACAAGTGGCCATCTAGCAAAGAGGCAACATGCTACATGGAAGACACATGGCAGACTGTGTGATAATGAGTCATCGACGGAATCAGCAAACAGACACCAGAAGACCCCAAACAAACAAACAAAAACATATTGCTGAAAAGAGTGATGGTTGTGGTCAGAGCAGAGACCCAAAACCCATTTATAGACAATAGAACATCCTCTCATAGGGGAAAAGGAAAGAATATGTCAGCTAGTGTTCAGTATAGCACCTATAAAACACACTGCTCCTCTTGTTCCCTGAGAATTCCTCACCACCCATTATAACAACCCCAGTCCTATCTTTTCATTCAGGCTAGATCAGAGCATGTACACCGGTGCAGACAATAGCTCAAGACACATGGAATCAAGATCAGATAAACCTGTCAGGAATAGAAATGTAAGTAGTGATACCAGGAAGGTAGGGATAAATAAGGGAGGAAGGGGGAACCAATCACAAAAATCAGCACATGTCCTCCCCACCTCCACCCTGAAGGGGAAGAAAAACAGAAACTTGGGTGAAGGGAGACAGTGGTCCATGTAAGTTATGAAAATAATAAAAATGTATAATTGAGCAAGGAGTCATGAGAATGGAAGGGGAGGAAAGAAAAGGAAAAAAGAGGGGTTGATATCAAGCAAGGGCTCAAATAAAATGGAAATGCTTGGGAAATGATAGCATCTTATGTATAAATAAGTTTGATACAATTGATGTATGAATTGATAGAACTGTAAGAGCCCCAATAAAATGATCTTTAAAAAAAAGGAAAGAAAGATGAAATATGATGCTGGAGAAGACCATTCAAAATACCAAGAACAAATAGATCTATCGTCAATAAATTGCAAATGGAATCTATCGTATCATTTGTTTAATCACAAAATTAAACATAAAAGTGGATTGTACCTATTTTACAGGTTGAATCTGAAGTATTGTACCTATTTTACAGGTACAGGTTGAATCATAGCCACAATGACTATCACAAAACACCTTGTTCTGATTAGCCTTGTTTATCTCATTTTTTAAGCTTATTTAAAATGTTATGATCATTCCAAACTCAAGCCTAGGACAGCAGCACCAATGTTACCTAAAGGAGCAGACTAGAGGAAGAAATGCTATTAAAGAGTTACCCACATTCCCTCTCAGAAGCTGGTTTCCTTGGCAAGTGATTACTTGGCATCTCAGGATGCTAATTCATTCTCAGTAGAAATGTAGAAAAAACTGGGATGGTTCAACAGCTACCCTGCACATCAAAATATCAACGCCAGTTAACAGATGCCACTGATCAGCTGCTTTCAACTTGTTTTCATCAATCTTTCAGCAAAACGATGATGATTTTTTTATAGTTTCATGGGTCTACACTCAAAGAAAACAGCATTTTAAATAAACACAAGATACTTTCAACATTGTTCACTTTCATAACTCATTCTTTTGACAATAGGAACTACACAATTGTATTGGAAACCTAGCAGGTGTCAGAATATATGCTGAGAATGCAATGGTGTACACGTATGCACTGGAGAAATATTCTGTCCAGATGCTTAAACTCGATTTTATGAAAAAAAAAGCAAAATGTATAAAATGTTATACACATTGTGTGAAAATAATCTTACAGTGATAAGTAGTAATGAAGCTAAAACTAGAACCCTAAAGATAGATTTTTGCAAATTCTGCTCATTTCCCTCTTGACTGGTATTTGTTTTTCTGTCTTCTTATAATATTCCAGCATACCTCTTAAAGTCAGGAAACAACTCCTATAGGAGTCATTAATCATTGTTAATTAAAGAAACTCTACTTTTACCCTCAAGCTAAGGGAGCTGAATTTGAAAGCAAATATCTGATCTTGAAAGGGATAGGGCAGATTGAATAATTCTTGCAAGTTAAATCAGAAGTCTACCTAATGTAAGACTTAATAATACTGTTATAATAAAAATAATAATGTGATCATAACCTTATCTTTTATTTGTATTATTCACAATTTATAAAACTTACCCATGTCCATATATTCCTGTGATTCTAATGGAAGTTATGTGAGCTAATCCTTGATGACTATCCTCCTATTAGGCATTTATAAATTGTTGCTCTAAGTCATAGGTTCCAAAACATATTTGATTTACTGCTCCTTTTTCAGAAAATGAATTAATTACCACCCCCGACCATTAGAACATGTGTGATGTAATCCCAAAACCAAGATAACATGTAAATATATGTTTTGAAGCCAGCTAGATCATTCCAGCATTCCCCAGTTGAAACCAACCCCCACTTTAGAACAGACTGCTCTAGATGAAGGAAGGCTGCAGAGTTATGGAGGAGGATCAGAGTCTATTGTATTTTAACTCTGAATCTGCCCTTGTCAACTACTGCACTGCGTCGAACATTCAAGATTTAAGCAATATATTTATCGAAGAATAAGTATTGAGTTAGGGATCACGATAGACAAGTCTGGCTTTAGATATTATTGTCAAGTTTAAACAGCTTATGTTAAGCATCCTTGATTCTGTTCTCCACTTTGTTCACGATCTAGTCCTTAATCTGTGGTGATATTTCTTCAATCCCGTCATCTACCTCGTGATAGTAGAGGGCTCTTTATTGCTCAGTAGTTCCTGCCAAAGTAGAAGATGAGCTGCTCAGGCAGGAGTAGTTTCTTAATACTGTTATCATGCATCTGCTTTATTTCTATAAACAAAACTGCTGGTCTTAGTTGAGGAAATGTGTTAGCACAGTATAACCCTCCCCAGTATTTCATTGCAGTTACCACAGTTTGGAAACCTTTTAGAAGCACACAATGAAATCTAAACCATAATGTAGTTGGGTTTATTAAGAAATCTACAAGCATTTCCCTTAGATATTATTGTCCCTTTGGACATATCTCCTAAACATATACAAAAAGTAAATGGATTAGGGACATAAATCACAGAGAAAATCTTTCCTATTACATATAACTCCAAAAATCAAAGGGTAGGTGAAATAGTTTATCTCATCCTCATCTCTTTAGACCAATAAAGAAGAATAATTTCCACCCAGGTACAACTGCATTTTAGAGTTCCGATGTTAAGATCCTTTGGTATCACATGGACTTTTATCTATATATTAAATTACTAATTGTGGCAGTCATGTACTCATGATAATTTCACGATTGGGAGTCTAGGAATGGACTCTATCTTGTCAATCTGGAGATAGCCAATGAGACCTCTGTGTGGGCATGGATTTCTCTGGAGATTTCTGGGAAATATCGCGTATTTCCCAATTAGAGAAGAGAGATTTGACTCTCAGTCACTGGGAGTCAGTCTTGGAGATGACGAACTACTGACAAGACAAGATGACTGCATGCTGTTCGATCCTGATTGCTGGAGAATGGAGGAGCCAGAAGAGAAACCACATGGGCTTCCCCTGATGGAACCAGACTTCTGGGGACAGAGAAGCCACAGAGAGACCCCTGCCAGTGCTGAGATGTTCCCACCACCAATGGATACTGCTGATGAATCCTGAACCATGGAAATTAGAAGCCATGGGGAGACCCCTGGCAGTGACAGGATGCCTCTGCACATGTTTTGTGAGTTGGAAGGAGACTTTATATATTGGTTTTGGACATATTGGCTAATGTTGGACACATGACTTTGGAATGGACTGAGTTGGGATGTTTCCTCAATGTTCCCTTTCTCTTGTATATAGACCTTTCCCTTATATCCATATGTGTGTCTATGAATTTGTTTCTCTAGTTTACTGGACTAGCACATTAATAGATTGGCTTTATAAGCCCAAGATAAGGTGAAAACAACTGCCATACACTATTGTGCAAATTGTACGTCTAACATGCAAAAGTGGTCAAAGAACATGATTTGATAAACACCTTCTCAAATTCCTTTCAGCCTTGCCTTCATATCAGGTGGCTTTTAGTTGAAATATTAATCATCTGAATTGAAGCAGAAGTTAGATCACCTGCAAAATGTCATTGGTTGGTTTGAGTCTCCAATACTTCTAATTTGGCTCAACTTGTGTGAATGGCAAGGCATATTTTCTCATGAGGTTCCTGTTCAATTCCCCACTAAGACCCATTCTCATTCTCCCCTTGTCTAGTAACTCAGCATTTCAAACTCTATTGATAGCAGCCAGTTTTCTTCTAAATTTGATTAAATAAATGGATTTTCATAAGAACATTAGTCTTTTATTCCCATGTTCAGTAGATATCACCTTCAGAAATATTTCTTCTATGTTCATAACAGTCTGATGATTATGAGTTGGGAAACATAAATGTGGAATGTTATTTTATATTGCATAAATTATTTACACTTACATAGTCCTAATTACCCTCACAATAACCTTGTAGAGGAAAACATGCATTGTTACATCAATTTTCTATCTGCATACATTAAATTTACTGGATTTCATATTAGACATTCATGATAACAAGAGCTGCTCAGAACCAAAGGGCAATATCAGAGTAGGTTATTTCTTTTGGGGATAAGAGAAATGACAAATCCATTCATCAATTGTATGTAGACCACATTTGCACATTTGTTTTCATCATCATTTTCAAAACATCCTCATTCTACTTAGGCCCCCAGTATCAGTTTCCCATATTTCCCCTCCCATCCTTTCCTTTTCCCCATGAACCCTTAATAATTTGCAGATTATTTTTTTCATATTGTATACTGTCCCATGTGTCCTTTTAGCCACCTCCCTGTTGTCCATACCCCAGATAGGAGGTTATATGTAGATTTCTGCAATTGGTTCCCCCTTTCTATTCCACCTTCCCTCCACCCTCCCAGTAACACCACTCTCACCACTGGTCCAGAAGGGTACATTCCCCATGTTTCTGGCCCCTATACATACCAGTGTACATCCGCTAGTCTAGCTTGATCAATCATAATATGAGTTGTAAGAGTCCCCAATAAAATGATTTTTTTAAAGAAAGAAAAGGGAACTTGGAAGATAATGTGGCAAACAATATGTGAAAATGATGTTCTTAAAAATATTCTTAATACTCTTGTAATATTGACTATAACAAATATAAAACTGAAGAAGTTATCTAAATTAACAACCGTCATGCACTATTGTGCAAATTGTATGCCTAACGTGCATGATGTCAGAATAATAAACTTTGAAACTTGTTCTTACACATACTGTAAGTAAAGTGAATGAAATGAAAGAGTTGAACAGAAAAAAAGAAAAATGACAAAAATGCATAGTGTGATTATATTGGGGTATGTTAGTAGAGGACTTTTGAGTCCCAGCTATATACTGTGGTTGTGGAATGGGATTTTAGGCCACTTATGAATATGTAATAGCCTGGAAAATATTCCCTAACTTCCATGTATCAGAAAAATACCAGTAAAAAGAGAGAGAGAGAGAGAGAGAGAGAGAGAGAGAGAGAGAGAGAGAGAGAGAGAGATAAAAGAGAGAGAGAGAGAGAAGAGAGAGAGATAAAAGAGAGAGAGAGAGAGAGAAGAGAGAGAGAGACCTAGTTACAGCTACATTCAAAGCAGTTTATTTTCCATCTGGCACTTGGTAGGTCGTTGCTATGAATTGATTCATTTCATAATTGGTTCACTTGTTAGAATTGGTTTTGACTCATAACAACACAGCATACAAAAGGATGAAACACTCCCTGGTCCTGGGCCACCATGACAATTGTTGCTAAATGCCAGAATATTGTTGTAGCCACAATCTCAGTAATCTTAAGACACGTCCTTTTCCAGAACTAAGTACATTATACTAAATATCACTATCTTAGGTTCTAAGACTTATTCTAGCTATGCATATGCTGAGAAAAATTGGTTCATTTTGTTAGTAGAGTATGCTATATTTAATGTCCCTCATCAATACTGTAATACTATAATACAAAAGCTTCTGTTCTTATGTGGACTTCCTTATTTATGTTTCTACTTTCTCCTGCATATGAGAGGATTAAAAGCACCACAGATTTTATCTGATGCCACCTCATCTGCAAAGACATCTTGTGCAGTAGATGTGTCCTATGCAATATACACATAAGTGAACTTTTTGATTGCTGATTCTGTGAGCACTGATTTTAAAAGGAAATCCTTGGCAACTTGGATCATTTCTCCATTCATCAGAAACACTTTTTTGTTTTCTTTTCATTGAAGTATAATTCATATGGTAGAGTATAGTTTTTTGTCTTCATCAGTAACACACTTTGAGTCTTTTTATTGTTCAGCCTGTAAAACCTTATCATTTGCCTAAGGCAGGTTATTTATATGAACATGTCTAATCTTCATGTTGTGTACTTAATCATGCATTCCAGAGTTTTAGATTGTTTTCTCAATGGAAATATTGAATAATTTTAGCAAAACAATAGAGCATTGATGCACACGATTTCTGTCATATGAGGCCGCAATTCTTTGCTTGGTTTGAATGACTATCTCTTTGTTTACTTACAGCCTCCTCATGGGTACAGTTAAGTCTTTCAGGTTTCTCCTTTGCAGTGTTATCCATAGTTGTTATGATCCAGTGAAATATATTTAGTGTCAAAAGAAAACAGGACAATATCCATCTGGTATCATAAATAATGTACCTCATTTCATGTTGTCTTAAGAATCTGGCTTCAATTTTTAGTAATTCTCTTTCAGTGTCTTGCTAAACCATTTTTTTTTAATATGGTCAGCAAAATTTAATTTGCACTTGATGTTAATGATACTATTTAATAATTTTGAGTTCTGTTGGGTCACTATTTTTTGGAAGGAGAAAATGTTTTCCTTACAGGCATTTGGCCAGGCAAGTAGTTGCCCAAATATCTTAGCACACATGACTGGGTACTTCCAGGAACACATCTGTTTGTTGACACATCTCAACTGATGTCAATTTCTGTTGCTTTTTAAAATGTCTTCATTACAGCTTGGACTTCTTTCAATAAAATTAATTCTGGTGCTATTTTACTTCTTGAAATGTTTGGATGTCAATCAATATTTTTGGTACAGTCACTGTGAATAACTTCCTTTTTCTTTTGATGCATCCTGAATTTTCCAGTACTTACCCCTAAGTTTTCAATATTGCAACTTGAGGTTTGAATTTTATACAATTCTTCCAGCTGGAAAAATTCCAAGAACGTCCTTCCATTTTGGCTTTCTAACTCTAGTTCTTTGTTTTCAATTATGTTATTTTGTCTTCTTGAGATTCCTCTTAAAATGTTTCATTTCTTCTGTCATGAGTTTTATTTTAGTATTATTTCCCCATCTTAAATTGGCCTCCTGTTTTCTTTCTATGAAGCTCTTGATGTTACTCTCTGGACTTTGGTCATTAGTGTTTTACATATCAAATGTCTTTTTGAGAGTATCTTTAAGTTTAGATGAATGTGATCAAGGTTGGACCTTTGCTCTCACAGAATTGTGCTGATTGTCTCTACTTCATTTTGAATTGTGGTGGAGGCAATTGGTGATTGATTCTTCAGTCGGCCTCTAGTCTTTCTCTAATGATACTGAGCTTCTCCATTTTCTATCGCCAAATAAGTATATCCTGTATATCCCATCCAGTGATCTCCATATGTGTAGTCACTATGTTGTTGAAAAATGTATTTAGAATACTATACAAGTGTACTTGCAAATTTTATAAAGGGATTTCCAATGTTGTGTCTGTCACAAAGGTTATATTTTTCAACTGCCGATACTTCTTGGTTTATAACATTCACATTCCCAAATCCAGCAGTAACCAATGCATCTTGAATACATACTTGACAAATTTCAAGCAAATGATGTTGCTAAGGGAGGGAGAATGTATTGAGAGTGATGATGGCAATGGGTGTGTAAAAGTGGCCTGAATACAACTGATGTTGTTAGGGATTGTAATGGGAGTTGTAGGGGCCCCCAATAAAATGATTAATTAAAAAAAAAAGAGGGGGAGGGGAAAGGGGAGGTGTGTTTTTTTTTAAAGGAGCTTGTATCAAGGGCTCAAGTGGAAAATATTGGGAAATGTATGTGGAAATATGTGTGCAAATGTGCTTGATACAAATGATGTACTGAATGTTGTAGTTCCTGTAAGAGCCCCCAATAAAATTAAAAAAAAATTTTTAAAGTCTTCATTTTTTCTTATTTGTTGATAATGGTTAGTGAATTAATTTGATTAACACTCTATGAAATGGGTTATCTTCTAGGTATAGGGATATTTACCTAGCACTGATAGTGCTATATTTTAGATAAGAGTTTGAAACAAGATTCTTTTATGAGAAAACTGATCCTTTCCTTAGCCATTGTGAATCCAGACATAGTAAACCTTAGATTATTTTTTAAGCAGAGACTGCATTTCATTTTGAGTTGGGACACATCAGCAAAGGATGGCTCTGAAAGATTTGCTCCATTTCTATCATCCAATTCAACACCACTTTGCGGAATTAGCTATATTTTAAGTGCCTTGCAATTTTAGGGATTCATCTTCCAGCAAGAGTTGGTGATATTTGTATTGATAAAATTGGTTGTCTTTTCTTTATTTTCAGAAATAGACTGCCATGCCCTTTTTAGTTGGGTTTACAGTGAAAGCTCTGGTGAAACTTATGTACTAAAAATTCTGTTGGTGTTTCAAGCACCAGTACCCTCATTTCCAGTATCACAGGAACATATAAGTCATCATAATAATACCATCTGGGAGACAAATCGTAGGCATTTTTAATAACTTAATTGTAAGCATCTGATAATCGGACTACCCCAAGTTCAGTGTGGATGCAATTGAGAACAATAACTTTTGAAAAGGAAGAGGTCAGCAGATACTATGCTCCCAACCAAATTAAAAACTCAAACATAAAATAGAATATCCCTCTAGTTTTGTTCTACCATGAAAGGAACCATATGCTTTAAAAATAATTGCATGTTTTCATTTATGTATGCAGATTTACAGTCAAAAGAATAATTCAAAATATAGGCTAAACCTTATTCTGCCAAACTTTATATGTTCCTTGTAGAAACTTTAAATTATTTTAAAGTACATATAAAGAACCTCACATACTTACACATAGTAATGGTGAGGTCACAGAACTTCAACTAGAAAGGGGGGGAGGGTCCACTCTTTTGCTTCCTAATCTACTGTATAATCTGCAATAAATAACCAGTTTCCTTTTTATCCTTTTCCACAAGTCAAATTTTGTGCAAAAGAAGTGAACCACTTTTCTTCTGACACCTTAACTTTATAAACTGAGAAGTAAAACAGAAAAGAGAATTTAAAACAGTGCATATCCCCTGGTCTCTGGGTGAATGTAATTCTGGATACAAAATTTTATTTCTCAAAAAACATAACAGTTTCAACAGAACAGCATCTATGTGAGCCAATGTTCCATATATATACTTAGATTATATCAAAATTTATTTTTGCTTATGGAATTTTGATGAAGTAGTAACTCTTGATAAATTAAGATATCATGATTAGTCTTTTTTTTAACATTTTGTATTTCAAATATTTTAGGTAGTATAATAAACTGTAAACCTTCAGAAAATATTTTATCATATCAATGTCATATTAAAATGCAAATTGAGCTTTATAAATACTATAAGACATATATATATATATACACACACACACATATATATATTACATTTGCTTATTCAGTTTCAGGTGTGCTTGTGTGGGAAGAGTGCTACAATGAACGGCGCTCGAATCTCTGCTTGCAGTTCTTCGGACCTTATGGCAAGGAGTGGCATTGCTGCATGGCATGGTCGTCCCAACTTTAATTTTCCTCTGAATCACCATCCAGCTTGGCACAATGACTAGCATTTTGCGTGTCCTGCAGTAATGTATTATGACTAGAATTTCCCAATAATCTCTCCAATATTTGTTTATTTCTGGGATTTGGGGGCTTATGTTTGCTTGTATTCATTTTTTCCCTAAAATATAGGATAGTGAAATGCATTGCTATCTCATTCTCATTTGGTTTGCACGAATCTGATCAATATTCATATTTAACACCTCCGCATGCGTACTGTCACCATTTGAATGTTTTCCACGGTCAAACATCTATGCAAGTTCTTTACCTATCTTTCAGCTGCACAATTTCAAGAATATAATCATTATCAGTGAATTAAACATCAAGAATTAGCTAAATCGGTGTATGTTCTGCTGTGAATAGCCTCAGCACAGTAGCGAAAATATAATAATTTTTTAATGAATCAATTGCAGTCAGTAAAATTAAGTATACATAGAGAAAATTAGAGAGTGAGAGCCCTTGAATAACATTTGTGGACGGAAGGAATCTTACACCTGAAGTAGTGTTCATTATTTAAAATGAATCTCATCACCTTCTCTCCACAACAACTAGGCACCACGCTCAGTGCACGCAACATCTACCATATCCAGTGCCGCAAGTCATTGTTGTTAACCTCTTCTTCTGCACGATGTTTCCCTGACACATCATTTACTTATTCCCAGGGCTCTAGTCCATATGAGAAGCTGCACAATTTGGATCAGGACTCTAGGCATCTGCTTTCTTACATTGTCACTTATCCTTCCTCTTAATTTGACCTGCTGTGGAATCTCTCTTCAGTTTATACTGAGTTGTTTTATACACCCGTCTCTAGCACATCTCTACAACTTGTTTTAGTTTCCTAATTATTATTCCTATATTCCATTGTTAATAGATGCAACCACTCACATAGTGTATCAATACACTATCATTTTTATATCTGTACACTACTCAATGAAGGCTCCTTGAGACTAAGGCATATTTACTCAGATGGGTTACTTCTTTATTACTAATTATAACCAAGTTCAAATGTTGTATAATTACGTGGAATACAATATTACTAATTTATTTCATGAATTTATTGTCTTATCACTGGAAATTCTTCTGCGTTTTTCCCACTTCCTCCAATCTGAATAGAGTGAATATTTTGTATGAAGGTTTTACTGACAAAACAGAATCAATATAACAGAAACTCATTATCCTACCACCAGCAACCCCAATTCTCCTTCCAACCCCTGGGACAAAAGAGAAAGTGGCCCTGGTAGCAAAAGAGGTCAATTTCTTTGAAAGTGGACCTTGCTTTCTCCATGCAT
This sequence comes from Nesogale talazaci, assembly GCA_004026705.1. Classification (NCBI taxonomy): domain Eukaryota; kingdom Metazoa; phylum Chordata; class Mammalia; order Afrosoricida; family Tenrecidae; genus Nesogale; species Nesogale talazaci. The sequence goes on along the minus strand of PVJH01010684.1, from coordinate 1,800 downwards.
TTGTTCCTTTAGTTATCCCCACTGCAGCCTCTTTACCTCTCTCTGTCAAGTGGATAATCACCACTGACAAACAAATACACAGTAGCCCCACGCATCTCAAAGAGAATACGCATTTCCTGAAATTGCTGTCTACATCAATATCTCCATCCTTACTCCTATCATCTTTATCTGCACTCTCCCTACTGTTCCCACCCCTCCACACATAGGCCTTTTTCTAAGAATCTGTTAGACATTAGGTCCTATTTGTCTGAATTATTCAGCACCATTCTCTCGATTTTTATTCTCTCTTATGTGTCATATATTTTAGATTTTTCTTTTTGGACTACTCTCTCAGAGTCATTTGTTGGCAGTACTCTTCCATCAAAAATTTAAATCTGTGAACCTTCTTTTCCCTGATCATGTCTACCTATATAGAAAATCTACCTCACTCCCCAATATATACTGATGACTCTAAATATTGTATTTCTAAACTTAGACTTGAACAACAAATTCCTGTGATGCAATCAGGTGACTATCTCAAAGTAAGAATAAAGTCAGCACACGACAAATCTGGATATCCTCTGTGAACACCTGGGCTACTATGTTTTCATCTCAGAAATGACTACTAATATCAACCAAAGGTACAAAGGTCAGAATTATTATAAATGGAAAATTGTAATCTAGCAATAAAATTTATCTGAAAGCAGTCACACTTTCTATGGCACTCAACCTATTTTCTTCCAGAATCTCTATTATCTATCACCCACATCATGATAATCCCCCCAAAATTCAAAAATTGGGTTAAGGCATCCTATATTGACTAATTTTAAGACTGAATTGGCTTGATAGTCATGAGTTTTGAATTTATATACAAAAATGTTAGGTGATTTCAAAATGCTAACATATTCCAATTATTCTTATATGATAACACCCTGAGTAGATTAGGAATATCCTTTCTTACCAGCTTCAAACCAATTCTCCACTCTTACATTTACTCATTTAAATAGAAATTCCCCTAATGATTCTTGCTTACCAAATATTTTAATACCTTTCTACTCTAGTATCAATAAAACCAATGTTCAACTTCTATTACAGGAAATGTATGTTCTTCTTTGCTTTGAAACTCCATCATGTGACTTATCTTTGCTCATAAGGCCCAGAGTCCTATCAGTGTTCCTTCAGGTTGGGCAAACTATGAGGTTCCTGTTTCTTCTCTTCAGTCCTATACACCTCAAACCCATCATCTGCTATAGATTTAAGGTATATTAATTGATTTATCTATCACATATTTCAAATCACTTTATTAAATACTTTTATTGGAGACCCACATCTCTTGGCACAATCCATACATTCATTCAGTGTGTCAAGCACATTTGCACATATGTCACCATCATCATTTTCAAAGCATTCTTTTTCCACTTGAGTCCTTGATATCACCTCTCCATTTCTCCCACTCCCTCCCCCGCCCACCCTTCCTCATAAACCCTTGACAAGTTGTAGATTATTATTTTCATAACTTACATCCCCCTCCATCGCCCATCACTTTTCCACTATCCTTTCCTTTGAGAGGGGATTCTAGTTTATCCTTGTGTTCCATTTCCCCTTTCTCCCTCCACCCTACCCTTATCTCCCTGGTATCTCTACTCTCCTTATTGGTCCTAAGGGGTTTATCTATCCTGGATTCCTGGATTTCCGGCTCTTATCTGTACAGTGTGCATGTTCTGGTCTAATCTGATTTGTAAAGTAGAATTGAGATCATGATAGTGGGGGGAAGGAAGCACCAACTTACGTGAGGAAAGTTTTGTGTTTCATCAGTGCTAT
>PVJH01010683.1:0-72568 GCA_004026705.1 Nesogale talazaci | reverse complement strand
GGCCTGCCAGGGCTGAGTTGCTTCTATTATCACTGGATGCTGTTGATGGACCCTGAACCCTGGAAGTGAGGAGCCATGGGGAACCTCCTGCCAGTGGCAGGATGCTGCACCCACTGACCTGTGACTTCGTGAGTCGGAAGGAGACATTATAGACTGGTATTGGGCATATGGGCTAATATCGGACTTACGACTTCTGACTGGACTGGGTTGGGATGCTTTCTCAATGTTACATTTCTCTTGTATATAAACCTTTCCCTTATATCCATATGTGTGTCTATGAGTTTGTTTCTCTAGTCAACCTGGAGTGACACACCAACTCAGTGACTCAAACTTTAAAGATTTGACCAAATTGTGTGTCCCTCAAAAGACATCTTGAGGGCTGAGCCCCGGTGGCGTAGTGGTTGTGCGCGGGACTGCGGCCCACTGGGACGGAGGTTCAATTCCAGCAGTGGGGCTGGGCCTCCTACTCCCACCACCGGAGAGCAGTGATGCCCCCCCCCCCAAAAAAAAGACATCTTGAAACACTAAACCCTCCATGTGTGCATGAACTCTTCTTTGAGAGTTTAGTTTTCATAATGTTATAGTCGTGGGAGTCACACCAATGTGAGGTTGGTTCTGAACCTAGTCCTAGATTACACCGTAGAAGCAGATGTAAGAAAGGGGGTGGACACCAAATGAAGACAAATACACCTGGCAGATACGCACAAGCATTCAAGGACTGACAGCCGGTTCTTTGGGTTTCCACAAAACATTTGACCTGATCAACTAGCTAATGATCAAAAATTCCATTGATGAGATGCATATTTTAAAATAACCTCTGCTGAAAAACATATACCCTTTTGAGAGAAGGCTAAGCCTTGTCAATATAAAAACTAAAACTTGTTGCTGTCAACTGGACTCCCATGAGTCAAGGAGACACCGTGAGTAGAACTGTGTTTCTATAGGGTATTCAATGACTGTGATCTGAAGTGGTTTACCAGGACTTTCTCCCAAGGCACCTCTGAATGGACTTCAAACCCTAACCATTAGGTCAGTGTCTGAAAACTGAAGTGCATCCGCAGTGTCTATGGAGTCTACGAATACTAACAGGTCCACTTTACAAATGAGCAAACTGTAACTCCGAGAGGTTAAACGACCGTGCCCACACCCTTAGAGAAGAAGTGAGCTTGGGTATACCTGATCCTACGGAGGAGGGGGCTTCAAAAAATCCCATTACCTTTTCATTCCAATTTTTACAAGTTTTTTGAGGGCCCCCTCATGAATGCCCTTTCGCAACAGAATTCTGCCAATTACCAACCATTGCATTCTTTCCCAAGGGAAGATTCTCTTAGCTAGGAAAAACTGAGGGGAAGAAATGAAGAGGATGAAAATATGATGTAAAAAGGAAGGATAAAGGGGCAGCACAAGATACGGAAGAAGTCAGAGCCACTGAACGACAGTCGATCAACCCTGAAGGAGACAACTCAGCAGTGGACTTAACCCCTCACCACAAAGAAACTTCAGTCGCTGCAGCTACTGCAAGAAAAGGCGTGTATGCCTGGAGATTAGTCTCACATATTATCATTTCATAACACAGCAAGCTCAATCTTCAGTTCTGCTTCTAGCTCCGTTAAGAGTGCAGCAGATACAGGGCTTTCACACATACATTATCTTTTCAAGAATTTGCCTACATTTTGGGGAAAGAAGTTTACTTTGGCTATGTTTAGCAACCTCAGAAATTCAGGTCTTTGCGCTCCACACCCATGTCATTCAGTCAATTCTGACTCACAGCGCCCCCACAGGACAGAGAAGAACTGCCCCTGGGGGTTTCCCAGAAGGGCAATTTTTAGGAGAGCAGAAAGCCTCACTTTTCTCCCAAGGACCTCCAAGCGCTGGCCTAGCCTATACCAGCACAAGGTATAACCCACTGCACAACCTGGGATCCCCCAAAGATCCACACAGTAGGTACAAAGGGTATTTCTAAGAGATAATAAAAATTCGAGGCATGTTACTTGGGGCTTTGCGGTTTTGTTTTTCTTAAGTTCCATTTACTTCAATAACAGTTCCTGGCCCTTGAGTTTCCATCGTACTTGGAGCCTTCAAGGACACACCCATCTGGATTCCAATCAATCAACATTTGCCCCATTTGTAAATTGTAGGTGAACAGAATTCAGATTCAGATCGATTCTTTTCACGTTATTGGGGACATGTGGGGGCAAAATGATTTCTTCAATGAATCTTGAATTAAATAATGTTAAAAAAAAAAAAGATTAAATAGATGCTTTTAAAACAAAGACAGACTAGGCCCCAGAGAGTTCACTTGCTTAGTTCCACAAGCAAAATGGATAACTTAACAGGTTCAGGGACATTTCTAAGGCTGCCACCCTCAACCTGTGGGTGGAGACCCCCTTTGGAGGCTGAACTACCCTTTCACAGGGGTCACCCAAGACCATCAGAAAACATCTCTTTCCGATGGTCTTAGGAACTGAGACACCGCCCCTCCATTCATCTCCAGGTAGGCTGACCCACAAGCAGATATGCCCACATAGGAGCAAGTGACATGAAGACTGTTGTCCCCTCCCCCCCAATAAAATGACCCATTTTTTAAAAAGGGAGGGAGGGGGAAAGAGAAGCTTATACCAAGGTCTCAAGTGAAAAATATTTGGAAATGAAGATGGCAACATGTATACAAATATGCTTGATACAAATGATGTATTGAATGTTATAAGAGCTGTACAAGCCCCAATAAAATCATTGGGGGGGGGGGAAAGACTTGTCCATGCTACACCATGCTTCAAGACAAAATTTCAATGGTCATTAGAAATAAATATCTCACAATATATAATTATAGATTGTTTTGTGATTCATCACACTGCTTTAATTATGTTCAATTTGTAACAATGAAAATGCATTCTGCATATCACTTATTTACAATTCAGAACAGTAGCAAAATTACAGTTATGAAATAGCTCTGGAAATAATGTTATGGTTGGGGGTCTTCACCCCGACATGAAGAACTGCATTAAAGGGTCGAAGTGTTAAGAAGGTTGAGCGCCACGATGTCTGCGTGGCATGCAAACCTTACAACTACTAACCACTGGAGAAAGGATGCTGCCTATTTAATATTGGCAGGCTGTTTGACCGGCCCAACAATCCTGCTGATTCTGACTCACGGCGCCCCCGTGTGTCACGGGGAGAACTGCTCCCCGGGCTTGCTTTCTTGGTTGCCATCTGAATGGAGGCAGTTCACAGGCCTTTTCCTCCATGGAACCTTGTCCTCAAACCACCTGCCTTGACATTAGCCACTGAACACATCTGGGCCTTCCCCCAAATCCTAGGAGATGGAAATCCTTACAGTCAGGCCATTTTACAGATGGAGACACTGAGGGTGTCGCTGAAGGTGGTGAAGTGGCTGTGATCCAGGGAGGACACTGGACCCTTCACTGGAGGAGGGAAAACCCAAAGCCACACTGTCATTGAATCAATTCTCAACCACTCACTCACTCACTCACTGCCACTGTGTCAATTCTTACTGACAGAAACCCTACAGGACAGGGTAGAACTGCCCCTGGGGACTGCTGGGCCTGGCAATCTTTTTCTCTACAGAAGGAGAAGGCCTCCTATTTTTCCTGTGGAGTGGCAGGGAGTTTCCAACTGACCGGTTCAAGCAGGCCAACGTGTAGCCACTTTCCCACCAGCACTCCAAGAAAGTAAAGGAGGAGGGGGTTCGAGTTTGAATATTAAGCAACATCACGGGGCCCTGACAGAGGTATCCAGGGAAGAGCTGTGGGTGAGTGACGGTTTGGCACAGTACTTCACCTGCTCAGTTGCTCACCTGAAGGTTGACATTTCGAAGTGACCCGTCACCTCCCAGGAGAAAGATGAGGCTGTGAGCTGCTGTGACAGTCGGAGAACCCCCCTCCCCAAAAAGCCTTTTGACTCTGTCCAATTGGGGTGCTGTACATTGAAATGGCCTCACTGGCAACGGGTTCATTTGGTAATTTGGGGCAGGAGAAGGGAAATGTTCGCGGACTAACAGACCCTGAGCCTATTTGAAAAGCAGACTAGAGGCACGTGGTGAAAGCACATCCATCGGGACGGGCATATACTGCCCTAAAATCCTCCCACTGTCTGCACACACACGGTAGAACCAGCGGAGTCGAGGCAAGTTTTTCTCATGCTGTTTCCACAGCACCCAAGAATAACAGTATTTCATCCTAGTGTACCAGACATGTAAAACAAGCCCGACTTGTTTGCTGCTTCACTCCACTGTAAATGTTGGTAATGCTGACTCGAATCCATTAAAATGACTTCGTGGATCCAATGACTCACCCCCAGAGAAGGGCTGGGCTTTCTATTCCCGTGAAGACACTCACACGGCCAGGTCCGTCTAGCCTATAGGGTGGCTATGTATTGGCATCCACTCCATGAAGGCAGTGAGGTGAGCTAATTACTCTGCACCACCCACTGATGGGATTCAAACCGCTGACCTTTTTAGCAGTTCTGCATGTGACCACAACTGTCACCAGGGCTCTACGCAGACCCACAGCCACCCTGTTTCCAGACAGGTACATTTTGGGGGAACAGACAGCCTTGCCTTTCTTCTACATGGGTTCTGAGAGGATTTCGATAATCAGGTGGGGAAAAAAGCACTACTGTACATGGCCCTGAGTGGCACAGACAATTAAGCACTAAACAGCCAGCCAAAGGGCTGGCTGTGCTTCAGACGTGCCTCAGCAGACAGACCTGGGGACCCGCTTCCAAAAGGCTCCAGCCTTGAAGACACTTGGGAGCCAGGAGTCAGAGTCCCCCAACAGCAGCGACCGAGAGCCAGGTGGAAACTACAAGTCTGCACAAGGAACCATTTGCATGGCTCACGCTCGGGCTTTTAAAGGGTCAGGGTCCCAGAGACCACCGGCTTTAGCACTTTGATATTTCCCCTCCCTGAGTGAGTGGGGGTGGAGGTGGGGGTGGGCAGCTTTGCATCAGTAATGAAGCAGACAAATCGCACCCACAGAGCTGCTGCCGGCTGAGTCTGAACCACCAACCTCACCATTCACCACAGAGTGCTTAATCAGTGCACCACCAGAGCTCCTTCTGTGGAGCTGGGAAACCCCAAACCAAACTCCCTGACAAGTCCGATCCTTCAAGACAGACTGGAACTCCCGGTGGGTTTCAGAGGCTGTACATCTTCCTGGGAGAAGACTGTCTGCTCTTTGTCCTCCTGAGTGACTGGTGGCTTTGAACCCCAGCTTTGCAGTCTACAGTCTAACTTCCAACCTCTCCGCTCTTTGTGAGTCTTAATTATCCAACAACCCCAAACCAAGGGGCTGGTTCCTACGAAGAATTGCCACGGACAACTTTGAGTAGCACACCTGCCTCTTCTGGCAGGGTTCATCCAATCAGATTTAAGCCTCGGGAATTAAACCTGCTAGTCCCTAGCACTGGACAAAACAAATACATGAATTGTGTATATAAACCCCGCTGACATTATTTTGTCATGATTTCAACAAGATTACTTGAAAGAAGAAACCTGGATTGGGTCTGTTTCCTCATCCAGATTATTTCCCCACTGGTCTTGCCATGACAAGATGGCCGCCCGAGGTGGAAGCCAAACTTTCTGTGTCTCCATGGCAACATATCCTGCCTCAGTTTCCACTCACCCAGCTTGGCATCGGCATATAGCCCCTTCTCTACACCCAGCCCCCCAGGCTCCAGTCTCTGTGGTTCTGCATGATAAAAGCTCTTGTGACAACACAAATAAATCACCCAAAGGATGAATGAATACATGGTCATACACGTACAAAAGCATCTTTGTGATAAACATGTATCAATGGTTACCAGGCCAGGAAAGGGGAGTTATCAGGGGCCACAGAGTTTCTGCTTGGCGTGGTAAGAAACTTCTGAAGTGGAAAGTGGTGACAGCTGCATAGCACGGTGGGCATGAATGATGCGGGTGAGTCACATACTTAAAAATAGCTCAAATGACACATTTTATGTATATGCTTTTGCAATAAAATTTACCAATAAAGAAGCAGCTCCGTTGTGTTCACATTATAATTCCAAACACAATTAGTCACGAAAACGATGATATTAGAAAATAAAAATAGCTGGCTTTGACCAGCTAATGCGTGAACCAGAGTCCTCTGGGGAAGGGCTGTTTCCTGTACAGTGCAAATGGATGACCCTCAACTTCGCGCCTCTCAAAAACCCAAACTCGATTCTGACTCGTGGAGGCCCTCTAGGGAAGGGGAGATACTACTGCTCCCGTGGATTTCTGAGACTGTAACTCTTTCTAAGAATAGGAAGGCTTTTCTGTCTCTCACAGTGCGACTGGTGGTTTTGAGCTGCTGACCTGGTGACTAGCAGTCTAATGCGTAGCCACCACCACGCCATGGCCCCACTCACCCAGAGGCATCACATTAGAAAGGGGTGGCTGGAGATCTGCTCTGTAAAGATCCAGCCAAGAAAACCCACTGGAGTGGTCGTACCCCAACACGGGTATGCCAGCAGTCAGGGTCTGGCTCCTGATTAGAATGCCAGTGATGCCGGCCGCATGTGCAGTCAAGGCCCTGAGTGGTAATGTAATGCCGAGGGTAATGGCTTGCTCATGGCTGCTAACAGCAAGGTAGGTGGCTTGAATGGCCCAATGGATCTCCACAGGAAAGACCTGGTCATCTGTGTCAGCCAAGATGAAGCCAGGAAAATTCCAAAGGCTAATGGCACCCAATAGCCACACTCACTTTAGGTTTGGGACTGCGGGGGAGGGGGGGGCTAAGCAGTGGGAGTGTAATCCTCCTGACAATTCTACAAAGAAGAACGTATCTGAGCAACACACAGTCTCAGGGCTCTCTCAGAACTCCACAATGGCACCTCCAGGCTCCAGACACTATTCCAATCTAACAAGTCAGTGTCTCCGCACTTCAGTTTGTGCTTCCCCACCATTCCTGTCCCGACAACCCACCCCCACCCCCACCCCAAGGCTGCCTTCACCATGTGTCTGAAGGACCGACCTTGAGGAATAAACCTGGTGCATTCCTCACTGTATCTCAGGGACAGCCAGGACATCCGCTCCCGTGGAGGGAGTCCACATGTCAGCAGTCCACCTATCAATGACGCAAATGGACCAGCTTCAAGTCCAGGTTATTGCTCTCTTCCCTTAAAAAGGAAAAAACAAACAAACAAACAAACAAATCCCGCTGGAATCGACGCAGTCATTTGTTGTTACTGTTGTTGTTAAGTGCCATCCAAGTCCTGCTGCTCTACGGACCAGAGCACAGCTGCCCCTAGCAGACTCTAGCAGACTGCCAGCTCTGAGATCCATCCCCACCTCTGTGCTTACCTCGCATTTGTTTGCAAGTCAGGACAGTTTGGTGTGGCTTATAGCTCATGACTGTTTGCCTTTCTATGGCTACAAAAAAAAAAAAAGATTAAAGAAACACTTCCAGAGACAGGAAGGCATCTGTAGGAGGCTCGGTAAAGCAGAGGGGCAGCGATGAAGAGTTTGGCCCTGGAGGAGATGGATCGACTCCGTGGCTGCACCGACGGGCCCGGGCGTGGGAACAAGGAGGAGGATGGCTTGGGACTGTGCAGCGTTCCGTACTGTGCGCACAGGGTTGCGAGTCGGCGCTGACACCGAACCACCAGAACGTCATATATCATGAAGTCTGGTGGCATGTCAGGAAGCAGAGCCCCATTTCTTATCATGAAACCATTGCATGTCCCTCAACATGGCAATAAACTAGCCTTTATGGAGTCAGTTTGTAACCCAGGGTAAATGGAACCTTAAGGGGGGCAGTTGCAACCTGTGGACTGCCCTCATGGAAAATCTACAGGCCGATCCCTAGCATTCCAGCTTACTTGCAATCCCCGGGGATGTGCTCCATATCACGCTTCTTGCCAGGTAACGCTGGGCAGGCATTTGAGATGCTAGATGAAAGGCCTTGGTGAACAGCAAAATGCTTGTTACCATACACGGCCCACGGGCTCTCTCCCTCCGAGCACTCTGCAGTGGTGATTAAACCAGACTGCCCTCCACCCCCCACCCACCCCCTCCCTACCTTCAGTGCTGGGAGCCTTAATTACTATGCACTCCAGGGTTGACGATCCCGAGATGAAAAGAGCACCACCAGATGTGAACACTGTGATTATGCTGTTCAAAGTGCACTGGCTCACTAACATCTGTGGACATGCCGACCTCACGCGCTTTGTGTCCAGCAAACTGCCAGGACACACGGTCTGGGTTTCTGAAAGGCTCAGAGACCTGCCAGATGTGTTCGTGCCAGGATTCCGAAGGAGCCTTGGTGGCACAATGGTTAAGCACTCTGCTGCTAATCGAAAGGTGTGAGGTTTCACACACACACACACACACTCACACACACACAGCTGCCCCATGGGCAAAAGGTGTGGCAGCAGCTCCCAAAGGGTTTACAGCCTTGGAAATCCTATAGGGGCGGTTCTCTTCCTCCCACCCGGGGCGCTTTGAGCTGGAACTGACTTGACGGCAACAGGACTGGATCCTATTAGAAGGTCAACCATACGCTTTTCTCAAGATGAGAAGTCCCTGCTGTTTGGTCTGAACCACGGAGCGAAGTGGGCTGTGTGAGGTGGTGCTGTGTGAGGGGGCTTTCATAGCTTCAAAAGGGGCTCTATGAGGCAAAGCTCGGCCAAGTGTGGGAAGGAGGGTTTGTCGGCTTTGCAGTCGAATGGAACGGTGTGCAACACAGCAGCCCAAATGAAGGAGAGGCGCTTTCTAAGAACCGTGGGATTCATTATACTGTGCATCTACGAACTACCGCCGTAGTACAGGACGCTGATTTCTCACCGACTCAGAAGAAAGATGGCTGTGTGGGATGAAACAAGGATCTGTTCTGTTCTGCAAATCGTCACCGAAATCGCAAGTTAAAAAAAAAAAAAGTCTATGTGTACCGATGTTGGAAGAACTCCTTCGCACAGACCAACAGCATCAGAGGGTGCAATGCACAAGCCAGGCACTGTGATTCCTGGACACAATTGTCCAAAGAACTGGACAATTGGCTGCTTCACTTAGACGCAACCCAACAGTAAGAGCAATCCTACTTCCACCTCAATCAGATCATGGTGCCCCTCAAGTCACAATCTCAACAGCGTCCCGTCTCATCTCACCAAGAGTCCAACTCAATCCTCCAGACTCCCATCAATGACCCCATGCTTGTCCTCCAATGTGGCAGGCACAGCCTTCCTGTCCACTACCTAGACTGATCCCTCTCTGCTGCCAGATGGGCTCACATTCCCAATTCCCAGAAGTTCAAGATCACAACACTGCCCAAGCTCCCTTGCCTGCTTCAATGTTTCCATTACAACTATCATATTCCAGCATGGGGGGTGTGGGCAGGATGGTAGGGAGCGGCCATCGAGTTGACACAACAGAAAGGAATACTGCACCAACCCCATGATCCACTGCAGATTGGACCCTTGTGTTCCAGGGGGCTTTCATGGCTGATTTTCAGAAGCAGATCATCAGGACTTTCTTCCTGGCCTCTCGAAAGCTAAAAGTTCCATTGAGACCGGTTCAGCATCCTGACAAGATGCCAAACCTCCACTGATAGACAGTTGGTAGGGACACACAAGGCTCACTGGCTGGTAATTAAGCCCAGGTCTCCCACATGGAGGGGGAGAATTCTACCACTGAATCACTATCACTCTCATCAGCTTCCAACGTGTTACTGTCCTCTCTCTCAAGAAAGTCAATGTGATGATGGCAGGAGAGCTTCCCGATCTTGCTCTCTGCTGCATCTTCAGGATCTGAGGCTGGGCCGGCTGCAAAGTCGGTCCTCAATAAGTATAGGCTGGGGCTGAGCCCCGGGGGCGTAGTGGTTGTGCGCAGGACTGCGGCCCACTGGGACGGAGGTTCAATTCCAGCAGTGGGGCTGGGCCTCCTACTCCCACCACCGGAGAGCAGTGATGCCCCCCACCCCCCAAAAAAATAAAATAAGTATAGGCTGGATTAACCCATGATGACTGCCGAGGCTAAGGGAAGCATGAATGCAAGCTCCCAAAGAGATTTCCAAAATGGCTCTGGTTCCAGGGTCGTGTGACCCACACGCCTAGGCCGTGAGAAGAGTGACAGGAAAAAGGCAGCAGCGAGTAAGTATCAGTGTCACTGGCAAAGGAGCATCTCAGAAGGAAGAGCACGGGGACCTGAAGTCACTGCTTTCATGGGTGTGTTGTCGCGGGGTTCCCCTGCTACGCCCGCCCCCCCTCCACACACACACACACGCCCACCACCCCGGCTCAGCGAGCAGTACGGCTCAGACCCTGAAGAGTAGCAGGGACCCAGAAAGGCTGTGTGCATCCACACCGGGGCAGAGGATTCACCAACGTGTCTCCTGACCTTCGGCTTCTAACGGGTTTGGGTCTTTGTCTTATGTTTTACGCAATCTATGTTCATATAAAATTAGCCATACTAAAAAAGGATATATCATTAGTATTAATTACCTTTCCAACATTGTGCAACCATTACCCCTATTTCTAAACATTCCCCATCACCTCCAACAAATAAAGTCCCCATTAAGAAATAAGCTTACTTCCCCATCTTGGTAGCTTCTAATCTGCTCTAAGTCTTTTTGGATTGTGTATTCCAGATATTTCATAAAAATGGTAGCCTGAGCAGCAAACAGAAAGAAGAAGGATTAGAATGAATACCAATTAAATGAAAGCCCCAAACAGAGCGATCGCAGCCAACCCTAGTACAGCCCTATTGAGATGAAGTCAGCAATGGTCCCAGGTGAAGAGCACAGAGAGGAACTTCACAGACTTTCCAACAGAAAAACTGTGTAGACAAGCTCGCAGTCAAGCAAGGCATCGCTTGTGTCGTGATGAACGGGAGATCCAAGCACCTTCATCCCATGTCCACCCAACTCTACATACAGACCGCCCAGACAGCCAAGTGCAGATGCGCTGAGGATACCCCTTGGTACCAACCACCCCCTGAAACACCCATTGTGTGAACGCAAAGGGTTTAGCTCATCCATTTGGCTAACACTCTTACACACCAACTAGGAAGACAGCCTGCCCTGAGCTCCAGAGGATGTACTGACTGCGAACAGCAAGTCAGAAGAGCTTCAGAGTGCCACAACGAGTTGCATACACACCTAAGCACAGAGAAATCGCAGATGGTGTGACCTGCATACTCACTGCTGTTTCCGTTATTGTTGGGTGCCATCATGTCCACTCTAACTCAGTATGACCCAACGTACAACAGAACAAAAAACCGCCCAGTCACGGACCAGCCTCCACGACCATTGCTACATTTGAGCCCACTGTTGCCGGCACGTGGCCAATCCCTCTCATTATGGGTCTTTGTCCTTTCTGTTGATCCGAACTATACCAAGCACGACGTCTTTTTCCAGCGCCCAGTCTCTAATGATAACGTGTCCCAAGGACAGGAGACTATCATTTCTAAGGAGCATCGGCTGTACCACATCCACTCTCATGGGTAAATCACATCTGATCAACTGACACCAGCAAAGCCACACACAACAACACAAAACAACAAAAATTATAGTACTACAAGAAAAGAACATTCTAAGGAACAAGGGAAGAAATAAATGGATACATTTTAAAAATTAAAACTCAAAACAACACATTCATATGCTCAATAGAGAAATGTTTTAAAAATCTTAATATCTCAGAGTAGAAAATCATATAGAGAAACAGGATGTGATAGTACACACATTTGGGAAAAATAAAGGAACAGAAAATTCTCCTAAAAAGTTATAGAATTACCTAATAAAAATTTTTTTAAAAACTTAGACTCCACAAAGTTATCAAGAGAAACTAAAATGAAACCTTAGAAGTGTCAGGAAAAGAACATAAAAACAAAATGACAAACTAAACAGACAACCAGAAACCATAGAAAAACAATGAAAAATTCAGAAAAGTAAGAAAATAAATATCAGAAATAGATAACCCAATGGAAGGACACAGAAATAGAACTGAATTGATGAAAAGAAAGGGTCTATAAAATAAAGCATGATATTAATTTGCGTGAGGAACAGTAAGAAAAGCATAAAGAAAGCCTAAGAGTTATGTGGCGCATCATCAACAGAAACAATTTACTCGAAAAAGAAATTCCAGAAGAGTGGCAAGGGAAGAAAGTTTGGAGAGAATTTGTAAAGATATATTGGCAGAAAATCCTTCAACATCATTTAAGAGAGATTTCCATCTATAATCCCATACAGAATAGATTCCAAAAGAACCTCGCCAAGATACATCATAATGAAACGTTCCAAAACCAAATAATAGAAAAAAAGACCATTGAGAGCAGCATGTGAATAACAAAATCTGACATATAAAAAGGCATCAATAGGATTTCATTCTGTCCTCCTTAGAAATCCATGCAAGAAAGAAACTCATGGGATGAAATACATAAAATCCAGTAAGAAAAGAATGGCCAATAAACAATCATATATCGGCTGAGCCCTGGTGGCGGAGTGGTTGTGTGCGAGACTGCGGCCCAAAGGTCTAACGGTTCAAATCCAGCAGTAGTTCTCCATGAGCAAGGCTGGGCTTCCTACTCCCAGCAAAGCAGTGATGCCACACACACACAAAAGAATCATATATCAATCATTCAATCATGTACCTCAAAAATAAAGGTAAATAAATTTAGAAAATCTGTAAAAGTCAGAGAAGCTTTAGAAGATTATACTCAGAGTCTCAAGGATGTCAAAAAACAACTTCACATAAAGATACATGACTGAGCCATCCAAGCACAAGTCCAGATAGAGATTCTGCAAAAGTCAAATAAACTTGCAAAAATCTCAACAAGGAATTGTAGTTGTTGAATTGCAAATAAATAAATCCGCAAAACAAAGAGGGAACAGATGGCGCCGCTATAAACTTCCCTGTGGAGAGGAAGCCAGAGTAACAAGAAGATCTAACATACTCTCTTAAACTTACTAGATTTCAGGTTAGCCCCACGAAAATTAATAAATGTACTCACCAAAATTAAGAAGAAAATAATGATTGAGTAAATGAAAAAACAACAATAACTGAGTCCAGAAAGAAAATCCATAAAAACTACTCATTACAGAAAATCAAGCAGAGCAAAAAACCATTTACACGCCCCCCCCCCCAAAAAAAAGCACAACGGAATGACAACAGTGAATTCATACCTATCAGTCATCACACTGAATATAAATGGTTAAATGTACCAGTGAAGAGACAAAGCGTTTCAAGAGTAGCTGAGATAGTTCAGGCTTATTGTGCCAAACTGGAGGATAAACACATGTGGGATCCATTGAAGGGCGGAGAGATAAATGGCTCACTTTAAGGTTCTCGGGTCTCTAGCTCTCTGATGGTTGGATCAGGGTCAGCTGCTTTCCCCAGTTCCCTGCTTCAGCTGGCAAGCTTCACTTCCTGAGAGGCAGCCCTGAGGAGAAGCCACAGGGACTTACCCTGATACAGCCCTGGGTGCTGGAGCAGCCCCGTGGAGACCCTGCCAGCACTGAGATGCTGACACGCTCACTTTCCTCCTGCAGGCAGTGTAATTGCGTGTGTTTTGTGAGCGTGAGGAGGACCTTGTAGACTGGTATCAGATATACAGGCTTAGACAGCACTGGGGTGGATGCTCTCTTAATGTACACTTATCCCTTATATAAAACTTTCTTATACATGAGTTTCTGTGGATTTGTTTCCCTCTTGTACCAAGACGAACACAGGGACTAAGACATATGTTGCCTACATATTTTCCACATAAAAACAAAAAATGTTAGTAGAAATACTATGTTCTGGAAATGATGACGGCAACATATGTACAAACGTGCCTGATACAACTGATGTATGGATTGTTATAAGCGCTGTAAGATTCCCAAGAAAATTATAAAAATTTTAAAATAGGTTAAAAATTAAAAGATGGAAAAAGGTATATCAAGCAAACAGTACTCAAATGTGACCAGTAGCAACAATATAATCTCTGATAAAATAGATCTTAAATAAAAATCCATTAGAAGAGACAACATTATATAAGGACTGAACATTCAATTCACCAAGAAGACATAATATTTAAGCACCCGGGCTGTGTCCCGATGGCATAAGTGGTTCAGTGCAGGACTGCAGCCCACGGGCTTGGTGGTTCAAATCCAGCAGCAGCTCTCAGGAGTGGTACTGGGTAGCGCCCATGACCACCTGAGGCAGTGATGCCCCCCCCAAAATATGTTTTTTATTTATATATATATTTAAGTATATTAATATATTTAATTATATACTCATATATATATATATTTAAGAACCCAACAACAGAAATCCAAAGTACCTAAAACAAACCTTAACAGCACCACAAATAAACAACAGTCATGAGATTATAAAGAACCAAAAATGGGGCTGAGCCCTGGTGGCATAAGTGGCTGAATGCAGGACTGCGGCCCTCGGGGTTGGTGGTTCAAATCCAGCGGCGGCTCTCAGGAGCAGCACTGGGTAGCTTCCACGACCACCAGAGGGCAGTGATGCCAAAAACAAAACAGAACAAAACAAAACAAACAAACAAAAATAAAAAATAAAAAAGAACACCTCAACTCTGACTCAGAGCTGACGCTTTAGGGCAGTACAGAACAAACTGCCTGTGTCTGTGGGTTTCCAAGGTTGTAAATCATTTTCAAGGAAAGGAAGCCACATTTGTCCCATGGAACAGATGGTGGGTTTGAACTGCTGCCTTCATGGTTGCTACCTCAACACGTAACCAACTACACCACCATGGCTCCTCCAAAACAAACAACAATATTGATTCAAACGAGGGGTTTTGGAGTGGAGACCCCAAGCCCATCTGTAGACAGAAGAGTTATAAGGAAGGGATGATTCCATCAAGGTGCAGCATAGCACCCATGAAATACACATCATTCGGGCTGAGCCCCGGTGGCGTAGTGGTTGTGCGTGGGACTGCGGCCCACTGGGACAGAGGTTCAATTTCAGCAGGGGGGCTGGGCCTCCTACTCCCACCACCAGAGAGCAGTGATGCCCAAAAGCAAAAAAGAAAGAAAGAAATACACATCATTTCTCTAGTTCCTGAGCGCTTCTTCCTCCCCACCTCCACCCCTACTCCCCCAGTCCTATCTTACGAATCTGGCGAGACTGGAGAACAAGCATACATTGGTACGGGTAAGAGCTCTTGTCACATGGAAGTCAGGACAGATAAGCCCCTCAGGTACAGTAGCTCCAGTCACGGTATCATGAAAGTCAGGGAGTGGCCAGGAAGGGGGAAGGGTGAGAAAGGGGGAAGCCCTCACAAGGTTGGATATATAGCACCCCCCCTCAAGGGGATGAATAACAGATATGTGGGTGAAGGGACACAATAGACAGTGTAAGATGCAAAATAATAATAACAATATATAATTGATCAAGGATTCACAAGGGTGGGAGGTGGGGGGTTGGGAGTGGCAGGGAGAGGAGCTTATAACCAAGGGCTCAAGTAGAGACTGTTTTGGAAATGATGATGGCAACATGCATGTGCAAATATGCTTGATACAACTGAGTCACTCTGACTGATAGTGATCCTAGAGGGTGTGGCAGAACTGTCCCATGGGTTTCTGAGGCTTACAGTCAAAGAAAACCCGTTCTTTCTCCCATGGAAGGCCAAGTGGTTTCAAACTGTTGCCCTTGGAGTTAACAGCCCAACTCCTAACTTCTTGGCAATGTTAACACTTTTTTTTGGGGGGGGGGGGCGGTATCACTGCTCTCCGGTGGTGGGAGTAGGAGGCCCAGCCCCACTGCTGGAATTGAACCTCCGTCCCAGTGGGCCACAGTCCCGCACACAACCACTACGCCAACGGGGCTCAGCCCTTAACACTTTTTCAAAGATGGGTATAACAACTACAAAGAAACTCAATGAAGGTGAGAAATATGGCTGCAATCAACCAACTTAATTAACCCCAGGGACTGTGGAAGTCCATTCAATGGAGTAGGAACAGACTAAGAAATGGTTAGATATTTGCTGGCCAAACTGGATATCCCTTTGCAGAAACTGAATCGGGATGCATCCTTCACACCATGCATAAAAATTAACTCAAAATGAT
The DNA here is from genome assembly GCA_004026705.1 of Nesogale talazaci. Taxonomy (NCBI): domain Eukaryota; kingdom Metazoa; phylum Chordata; class Mammalia; order Afrosoricida; family Tenrecidae; genus Nesogale; species Nesogale talazaci. The sequence continues at coordinate 56,543 of PVJH01010683.1, read as the reverse complement.
TCAAAGGTCTAAGCATTAAAGCCCAAACAGTAACATTCCCGGGAGATAACACAGGAACAAAACCTAGTTTGGGGGCATCAACAGCCGTGTCAAACACAATTAAAGCTGCAAGAACAACAGAAGATAAAGTGGATCACTGGGACCTCCCACGCTCATCACAAGAGTACAAAAGGAACCTACATCCTGAGAAGATGGAATCTTTGGCAATGACATCTGACTTGCATCTAATCCCTAAAATACACCAAAAACTTCAACAATCCAGCAACAACCGAAACAACTCAATTTTAAGAACAGGCAAAGAACGTGAACAGACACTTCAGCAGAAGGGGACATTCAGACGGCCAACAAGTACAAGAAAAATGCTTGCCACTATTAACTATTAGAGATGCAAATCAAAAACGACAATGAAATACCATTCAACCCCTGCAAAAATGGTGTTCATAATCAAAAAAAGAGAAATAGGGCAGAGCATAAGACAGAAAGTAAGAAACACCCTGGGGCTGAGCCCCGGTGGTGTAAGTGGTTGAGTGTGCGACTGCGGCCCACGGCCTTGGTGGTTCAAATCCAGCAGCGGCTCTCAGGAGCAGCACTGGGTAGCTCCCACGACCACCAGAGGGCAGTGATGCCAAAAAAAAAAAAGAAAGAAAGAAAAATGCTAGTGAGGCTGTGGGTGACTGGGATTCTTAGACACCGCTGTGCAACCACGGTGGACAGAGGCATGGTGTCTCCTCAGAAAGCTGGAAGTGGGAATTCCATCAGATGCAGGAGTCCCACTTCAAGGAATATACCTGGAAGATTAAGACCATTGTCCCGAACAGACAATGCACACCTATGTTCGCCACAGCATTCCTCCCAAGAGCAAAAATCCAGAATGTACTCACCAACAGGCGAAGCAAGGAACAGACTATAATGCAGATTGAAAATGATACAGAGAATGTTGACGAGTCAGCAGGACATCAATCTGGAGGACATTGCACTGAGTGAAATAAGTTCATCGTGAAAGGATAAAACTTATAAAAACTAGGTGCATACAGAAAACCCTTTGTTGACAGTTAGTTAAACCCAAAGAGGCCAGAAACTCCCAGGGGTTCCTGAGACTAACTCTCTATAGGAGTAGAAAGCACTGTCTTCCTACCCAGGAGCAGTTGGGTGGTTTTGAATGGCCGACCTTACACTTAGCTGACGTGTCCATTATCATTAACCACCAGCAGCAGGGAGAGGGAAAATCACTCTCTAGACGGCACACACTTGCTATTTTTGGTGATGGAAAAAGGCAATAGCAAATCTAGGTGGTGGCGTCTGCGCACATTGTTGAAGTTCAATGAAGGGACCGGGGAAAGTCCCCACTCCACAGAGCTGTGCTCTCTCCTCAGCAATGGGCTACAGGAGAACAAGTCATCAACTTTTACCCATGAAATGGCACCGAAGCGAAGGGAAGGGAATTTAATTTTAGTTGTACACTTTCACTGAAAACATAGTAACATATTTTGTAGGTGAAAGAAGAAAACTCCAGGAAGCGTACTTCCCCGCTGGCACTTGGGATGACCAGGCATAGAGAATGACTGATCACAACCCCCTTTCTCCTCCACACCCCAGACCTCTCTCTACCTCTGAAGGGGGGAAGAAACATGTTCAGCAAGTAATGTAAAGCATGAGCATAGTGGGTAGGAAACATAAGAGTCTTCTTACCTTCTTTGAAAAGGTCTCAACTTTGTGAAAAATTACATTTGAAAAAGAAGTCTACTTTAGTTTTATGGAAATATGAATCCATTTTTAATACTATAGGATGATTATTTTTGTCCCAAGTACTTCAAATAGTTTTATAAACTCAAACAAAACATGTGTTGAGTATTTTCTTTGGTCCCTATTAATAAAATTTGCCTGGGAAACTAGTGTCAATTCCTTCTGAGCTATCATTATATGAATGAAGCCTACTGTTTCCAATTGGCACTACTACCCATGGTTTCTGCGTAGACCCACCCCATTCATTATATCCATAACTGAATCTGACTAACTGCTTGCCAACCACAAGACATAAATACTCAAAACCCAAACCCATTGGTCTTGATCTGATCCTAAAAGTTGGGGTCTCCGGAGAGAGTAAAGATCAAATGGCTCCATAAGGCTTTCTTGGATATGATCTTTAGAGAAGCTAAACACCAGCCTACTCTTCCATGGCACCTCAGAATGGGTCTGAGAGGCCAAACTTTAAATCAGTATTCATTCAGGTGGTCTGAGGACAGCATACAGCAGAAGCTGAAGCGAAATAAACAAGAATAACTGAAAGATGGATGCATTTGAAGCATTCATGCAACTACTGTTGATAAGGTTTTCAAACAAAAAGTCTACCAAGCTAGACAGAAATACAATAATTACTAGAAAAAACCAGCATCCATTCTACCAACTAGCCATCCAAATCTAGTATGAATAATTAAACAAATAGCAACAAGGGCAGTAAAAACTGAAATGCTTAGATCTGAATTCAGATCAACTCGTTCCTGGAAAAGAGAAGTCTGACAAACAAAACTGAAAATGTAAAAATCAAACTGCTCAAATTTGCCAGCCAAAGTCACACTCATGCTAAACAATAGAAGAGTTGATATCCAAGGACCCAAAAGTATTTTAAAACGACCGGAAGACACTGGCAATTTAGTGGTGAAATTCTAGGTTCCCATGCAGCAGACCTAGGTTTGATTCCCAGTGAGACACTTCATGTGTAGCCCACCTGTCTCTCCATAGGAGGCTTGCATGTTGCTCTGACGCTGAATAACTCAGAGTAGGATTTTCATGCTAAGACAGACTAGGAAGAAAGGTCTGGCACTCTACTTCCATAAATCAGCTACTGGACACTCTGTGGATCACAGTCCATCAGATTCACAACCAAGCACGGATGGCACAGTATCCATCAGCGTTTTCTTTCATTGTGCCTAGGGTCAAGGAGTCCTGATGAGCTGCTAACTACAAGGACAGCAGTTTGAAACCACCAGGTATTTCATAAGAGAAAGACGGGGCTTTCTACTTCTCTAAAGAATTACAATTTCCAAAAAGAGTTACAGTCTCTGAAACGCGCGGGGACCGTTCCACTCTGTCCCACAGTATCACTACTAATTGGAAAAGCATAAGGTACAAGGGACCACCATCAGCCAAGTCAACAGCGCTGAGAGCAACAATTTAGGAAAAGACACCATTACCCAACCATCTCTAAAACTCAACTGTATTCCTACATAACTCCTCAGAGTTGGGAATGTCAGACTGTACTACACCAGCTTTAAAACATCAAATCATCAAATAAGTCCAAAAGGCATTGCAGACAGCTTTCTAGTTTATAGTGTATTCTGGCGCAGTGAAGGTGAAGTCCCTGAACCCTGCACTGACCTCTAAGTATCCCTGGTGACCGAAGGTCACCCCACTCCTAACTAAGTCTGCAAGGAGCAGTAGAGTCAGGTGAGCCAGGAGACCGGGGGGTCACAGACTGAGGCTCTCACCTGTGCGCCCTTCTGACTCCACTTACAGAACGGAGAGGCAGGCGTCCGGAGTGAGCTGCACTCGACATGCTGGGGGTGGGGTGGGAGACATTTAACACACAGGTCTGCTCTGTGTGTCACTGTACGGGCCCCACCAGGCAGCGGGAAACAACCTGTAATCCATGCGTCCACTGGATCCAATCACTGAGGAAATCAAAGATGTGCTCGCATGCTCCTTTCATCCTGTGACCAACAAATTAGTAGGCCTCCCCATTTTCTTTAATGTCCAGACTGCTAGAAATTACTTCCAGATCCACTCTGTTCTTTAGCTTTCATTTCCACCCGACATGAACCCCCCGACGCCTGGATAACCCGAGGAGAAGATAGCGAAGTAGCAGTGGAGAAGGAAGAAGGCGAGATGGGAGGGAGAAGAAGGAAGAACAAGCATAAGGAGACATGTTAGCTATAACACAAAATATATACGTTCTGGCCACAGGAACCGCTGCTGTCAGACCAGTCTCTGGAGAAGAGCATCCTGCTTGGTAAAGGGAGTGGGCAGTGACATAGAGGAAAGTCCTTGAGGAAATGGATGGACACGGTGGTTGGAACAAGAGTCTCCGACCTTACCAGGGGTTGAAGCAGAAAGCAGGTGAGGGAAACAAATGTACAAAAGTGCTTGACACAATGGATGGATGAGTTGTGGATGGCTTGTGATGAGTTGTACAAACCCCCAGTAAAATGATTTAATTTTTAAAAAAATTCTCCAACCTAGGAATAACTGTGCAGATGGTGCGGGGCCAGGCTGTGTTTTGGTGTCTGTGGGGGGTGGGGGTGGGAGTGGAGGAGGAGGGCACGCCACGAACAAAAAACATACTAGAATAATATCAAGTAAAAGGAAATTATTGAGTACATGATGCCTATAGGGCAGGCTTTACCTATGAGCTAGGAAACTCCAGGACAGCAGAAGAGCACTGCTGAAAGCATTGCTTTCTGGCTCCCTGGGGTGAAATGTGATGGAAGAGTCCAGGCCAAGACTGTGTCCCAGGACTCCTAGCCAATGCTCGTTCTGCTTTGTCTTTCACAGAATAAGGATTAGCCAGCTAAAAAAGACACATGTAGCCAAAAGTTCCTGTGATTACTTTCGCTTATGTTCTATGAAAAAGACAAATCAGCAAAAACCATCACCCACCCAGAGAGAAATATCACCAACTGACTGTTCCCGCTGTCCCCAGGGGACAATGCCTAAGATAACTCCTTCAACCGGGACTCCAAAACCACCCAGAGGGAACTGTGAAGCCACCACCAAGAAACTGAACAATAAAATAACAACTCAGACTCATGGAGTTAATAACAATTAAAAACACCTATCATGGGGCTAAGCCCTGGTGACATAGTGGTTTGAGTGCGGGACTGCGGCCCACTGGGTTGGCAGTTCAAATCCAGCAGCAGCTCTCCAGGAGCAAGGCTGGACCTCCCAATCCCACCAGAGGGCAGTGATGCCTCCCCCCCCCCCAAAAAAAAAAAACCACCCATCAATGACTTTTGCTGACATCAAAGGGGTCAATCAGCCACCTAGAGTAGAGTCTAGAAAGAGAAAGTGGCAAATCAGGAGTCGGAGTGGTGTTTGGGCTCTGAGGTTTCAGGAAACAGAGATTCTGTTAAAGAACTGATGGTTCTCCGAGTCAGGGGAAGTCAAAAGGGAGGACAGAGGTGTCTAGACACTAGAACCTGGCAGAGGTCCGCCCACCTGGGACCCTCAGTGCCCAGTCTTCACTTCTTAGTGAATGGACTGTGATGAAACTCCTCCCCCTCCTCCCCCCAACCACCCCATAGAAACAAGACAACCCATTGCCATCCAGTCGACAGGATGGGGTCCAACTGCCCCTGTGCGTTCCCAAGACGGTGACTCTTTATGGGAGCAGACTGTTAACAATGGCTGAACATTTAAAACGGTGCCAGCAGAGAATAGACTCTCCAAGAAATAAATCGCATTGACGCAAGCCTGTTCTTACCTTTATTCCCCACCATTGAAGAACTACCTCCGGTCCTGGTGCCTAAAGGCCGGGTTTTCGCAGTTCATAAGAACTTCCCCCACTATGCTGTAATCTAGGGGTGCAAGGGCCCTGCCCAGGACTCAGCGGCTGCCCGATGGGGAGGAAGCCATGGTGACGCACGCAGCTCACATGTTCAGCTGCCAACCAAAACAGTGGCAGAATGCATTCCAGGGTACCTCAGGAGAAAGGTCTAATGCTGAGGGGCTAGAAAATCAAGCGATAAGAGTGCTGTGCAACACCCTGACTTCTACCCGGACACACACATGGGTCACCAGGCATTAGAATCATCCCAACAGCAGACGGTTTCCCAAGGAGGTATACTGAACAGGAGTTTACCCACTCCAAACACAAATCGGAAGCATAATACTAACGAGATGTCACTGTTTGGCTTGAATAGATGACCTTCATGTGGCTTGTTGAGACTTCTGTAAACGCAATAGAAAACAGATCACTACGTGGCAGTCGTCGTCACCCAGGGGCTAGAGTGGGCCAAGCTCTGGGGCAGCCCTTGCAGCGCTCAGCTGTTCTGCTCCAGGTGCGCTCCACGCTGGTTTGTGCGCGTGGGAGCTGGTCAGCGCCTCCAGTGTTGCCGGGCAGGCTGAAACCATGGAGGAACATTTGTTTTCACATCCTCCGCGTGTGGGCCTTTTCATGCAGAAGGTATTCTACCACCCCTCCTCGCTCCCCACTGAGCTCTAGAACCTGACTGCCTGCTTCCCATCCACTTCCTGAGTCCCCATCGCCCAGGCAGGCCCTCTCTGGGAGACGAGGACCTCCTGCCGGCTGGCAAACAAGTGCTGTGTGCGACCAGCTGCTCGCCTGATGTTTGGAGCTGCCAACCCACCCAGCAGTGCCTCCCAGGAAAGGCCTGGCGATGTGCTTCAACGAAGATGACAGCCAGGAGAGCGCTCCTTGAGCAGGTCTCAGAACCCAGCCAGACATGGAATCGTCACGAATGGGCATCAACTGGACAGCAAAGTCCGTTTGAGACTCTGTTGTCCCCCTGAGCAACCCATGAGAGGCAGCCTCTAGATGTGATTGCCACCCCTACCCCCACCCTACCTCTGACCACCATTATCGACTTCCTTCATCACCCCCACCCCCACCCACTCCCATTCCATCATGCAACTGAGCTCCACCGGGCAGCAATTAGGGGCCGAGAGAGAAGGCTGTGCTTGGAGCACACTGGCCGCTCTCCAAACTAAACACGCTGTGTAAACCCGACTCCACGGCGGCTCGGCCCACCTGCCTGCCGAGCCCGGCTTGTCTGGGGCTAAGACTTCCTTTACTCACTGTCAAGAGGGTATTCCCCAGTGAGATGCTCCTCCCAGGAAGCCTGCTGCCACCATCCTCCCCTCCGACCTGGGCAACCCAGTGTGGCATCCAAGGAGCCCCTGGGTGGCAGTGTGCCTCTGCTATGCCGGTGGGCGGGAGGGGGGCAGGCAGGGAAGGGCTCCAGCAGGTCCCATCACGAAGGTCCCGGGCTGCACGTGCGCAGAAGGCAACAAAGCACGTCGTCAGACTCTCCTCAGGCGCCAATCCATCAATTCAGATGCCGACCTCACGGCAGCCCCAGGGGGACAAAGGGAAACTGCACTCCAGGGATCTTCAAGGCGCTGAGTCTCCAAAGCGGATGCTCAGGCCTTCACCCCAAGCCACTTCAGGGAGGGTGTGAACACCCTCCTCAACCAGAAGTTTCCCAAGGAAGGCCAAACGATTTCACCTTCCCGAGGATAATCAAAGAGCTGGCAGGAACGAGGACTAAGCACTGCCTGGTAAGCCTCTCAGCACGCCAACGATCACTGGGAGAGGCACAGGCCTTGTCGCCAACGCTGAAAGAAAACACAGGACCCTAAAGACACACTGACATGTGCTGTCTGCACAGTGTGCAAACCACACACCATTCTCTTTCACAAAACCGTGTGAACACACACATTGAGTTGTACCCATATCGACAGGGAGCCCTCGGTGCCCTGTCTATACACATACGTATGCATCAGGAGCCCTGGTGGCTTCGTCGATGGCCACTGGGCTGTTATCTGCAAGGCCCACAGATGCTAACCACCAGCTGCTCTGCAGGGAAAAGACAGGGTTTGCACTCTCATCAACCCATGCAGTCCAGGCAGCCCACGGGGGCCGTTCTACCCTGTGGTGCAGGATCGCTGGGTGGGAGGCCGCATTGACTCGTGGCAGGGAGTTTCTTTTGGGGGGAAGATGGATGGATGGATGGATGGATGAATGGATGGATGGATAGATGAGCGAGCTAGAGCAAGAGAGAGAGCTATGACACATACACACAATGAGGTAACTCCAGGATTTCAGAATTCTAGAGCTATCTAGAGAGAACATGAACACTAGCCATCATCATCTAAACCACTGTTTCCCGAAGCAAAACTGCCCCCCCCGGGAGGCACTGGAAGGATTGGGGGTATGTGGACATGCTACAAAAGGAAGCAGCTAGACTTTGTCCTGGATGTGGAGCTATGGTACGAGCGTTTTTATTGGCCAAGGGGCACTGAGAAAACTTTTTTTTCCCCCTGAGAAGGGAGCAATGGGCAAAATATATGTGGGAACCTATGAGGTAAGCTAAGAATCAGTCGTGCTGTATTGATTCCAGCTCCGGGGACCCCCATGTGCTCCCAAGTCTCTCGTTGGTGCGTCCTTAGAAACAAACAGCCAGGCATGTTTCCAAGGTGCCCCTGAGTGAGCCAGAACCTTCAACCTCCGGTTAGCAGTCAAGCACATGAAACACTGGCCTCCTCCAGAGACTCGTCGGAACACCTCCACTGGTATCCACAACGGAAGATCAAGCCAGGCCAGAGTACAGTGGCCACGACCTGGCAGCCAGATCAAATGGCAGTTGGCCCCAGCATCTCCACTTGGCAGAGGTGTGATCTTGGGTCGAGTCAGTGTGGGTTCAGTAAGTGGGCTTGGTGGTAAGAAGGCACCCATCTTTGTGGGGATCAATCAAATACTCAGGAGGAAGTGCTTCATTGCAGGCCAGAACCATGACGGATGTCTATTCCTTGTGTGTCGGTCTGTATCAGCCCTGTTTCCGCACCCTACAATGGAGGAACACCCTGGATGCAGAGTGGAAAGGGGGTCGCTAGGGATGGCCTGGGGGCAGAAGAGAGATAGCCTTGCTATCTTTCAAACTGCCACGATTTCTGGGAAGAAGAGCGATGCCTAACATGTTTCACCAACCATCTGCATGAAAACTACTAAACTGCATCCCAACTATTAGAAGAGAATTCCACATTATTCATCACATAACCCTGCCTGAATCCTCTCTGGGGGGTCACTGTGCCCGAAGCCAAGAGATGAGACATCCACCCTATGATTCAACCTGAACAGCTGCGGGGTAAGAATGAGAGCGGGGCTTGCAAGACACACGGGCTTGCCTCTCACTGTTTGTTTCTGAGTTCTGCTCTTCAACCCCATGATTTATTTCCCTCCCATCACGGAACTCAGAAACTTCCCTGACATCTTTCTGAACAGCTATGAGAAGGTTTGAATTCATCCAAAGAGAGCCACTAGACCATTTCTAGGTGGCCTGGGATATAATCAGCACCCTCAAAGATTTACAATCCTATTGGGGTGAGGGCAGAGACAGAGGGCTTTTGTTTGTTTATTTGTTTGTTTGTTTGTTTGTTTTGAAGATAGCATCTTGATAGATGTGACAGAGTGGTTTTGAGCACGCAGCCACTGGTCGCCCCACAGAGCACAGTTCTCCTCCAACACTTGGGGTGAACTCCATGGCAACCAGCTGCTCAAAGTGGGACCTGCCTTTTGGGCAGACAGCCAGGTGTGTGACTTTAGAGGGCGAGTGAGGGGGTGGGTTGGAGCAGCAGGGGCTCCAAAGGTTTATCATCCTCACCATCCTTGCAGGGGAAGATGGCGATAGCCGTGACAGCAGTCGAGTGACAGGGAGGGATTGCTCCATTGGCTTTGCAAGACTGTGGTCATCTTCTGGAAGCGGATCCTCCAGCTTGTCTTTTGTGGTTCCTCAGCGGTCACACACTTACCATGTGTCCCACCCAGGGACTCGAGAGGAGGATATAAATGACAAAACCAACCTCACTGCCACCAGCGAGTCCATTCTGACTCAAAGTGACCAAAAGCACAGGGTAGCACTGTCCCTGTGGATTTCCCAAACTGTACTCGATGGAAGCAGAAGGTCTTGTCTTTGTCACTGGGAGAAGCCTGCTGACCTAGTGTTTAGCAGCCCAGTGTGGAGCTCTCTATGCCACCAGACTTCCAGAAGGGGTTATTGAAAACAAAACAGAAATCAACTACCACGGAGACCATGCAGGCACACAGTGACCCTGTAAGACAGGGCAGAACTGCCCCCGTGGGTTTCCAAAGTAAGTCTTTACAGGAGTCAAAAGCCCCGTCTTTCTCCTGCAAAGCTGCTGCTGTTTCGACCTGCTGATCTACCCCGCCCATCAAATAACCACAACCAGGGCTCTGAAGAGGATACAGGTGAGTGAGGAGCACAGAGCCCACACTAGGAGAAAGGGAGGGGTCTCTGCAGACAGGCAGAGCAAGGCGTGGCCAAGGCTGTCTGAAATCAGGCAGAGGAGCAACAGGTAAGACCGGATGGGCAGGATGAGCCCAGGAGGGCCAGGAATGCTAGGTAGGGAGTCAGAAAATGCAGGAATCTGCCACCTCTCTGAGGAAACCTCTGTGATTCCAGCTCTCCAGCTGCGACCATATGCATGTTAAAGGCTGCAACAGTAGGTCAACGACAGAATGTTCCCCCTTGCAGCCTGGCTCTAATTCCTGGCCCATGGGCCTCAGGCACATCCACCACGCACCTATGCCCCAGTGGAGCCCTGCTTGCTGCTGTGCCGTTGAACCGGTTACGCCGTGGCTTCTGGAGCTCAGATGAAATCAGAAGAAAGACCTGGTCATCTATGTCCACATAGCTGTGACAGAAAATCTCTAGCGATCACGGGGAAGGCACAGGGTCAGGAAGCATCCTGTTCCCCTGTGCACAGAAGGGGACACCACAAGTTGCGGTGGAATCCAGAGCCACGTCAAAGATCCACATGTCACCTACGAAGAAGGCTCGGGTGGGTTTGCTCTCCAAATGAAGGCCAGCCTGGAAAAGTGGCAGTAACTTTAGACAGCCACCAAGGCCCTTTGAGCCAATGTCTGTCTACTCTCCCAAATCTGATGTCAGCAGTCCCTGACTCTCCCTGAGAGGCAGTGAACTGGGTCCCTCCTCTGGTGGAACCGCTTCAGAAAGACCTCCCTGGCCATGCCTACAGCGCTGAGGCCCATGGGAAACACTGCGCTTCAGTGCCAGGCGGGTTCGCCCTCTCCTAAGGGCAGCATGATCTCATGCCCGACTGCCTCAAACAAGCACCAACAAGAATTCCCACCCAAAGCAAGTAGACTCCTCTTCCCCTGCCCGCTGTTCACATGAAGTCAGTGGTGGCGGAGGCAAAGAGAACTCTGGAAGAAGCAGGTAGGAAGGAGACCCTGAGAAGCGTCTATGAACCGATCATCAGAGAGCCACTGACTCACGGTGTGAAGACACTTCCGCATGGGTCAGGAAGGGCAGACCCAGGACACCAGGCCCCAGGCTGGGAGAACACCACCCACCACACCCTCCACTTGCAGCCCAGGACAAAGGCTGGTGCGTTCAGCAGTGGTGCCTGAGGAGAACGCTTCCCTGGAAGCCAATTTCCAAGCCACAGAGCGCAAGGAGGGAAAATCAGCATCGCTTTTTCTTACCAAACCAACAGTCATTTGTGATGAACCCCCCTGTGGTCCATACATGGGCAGAGGTTTGGGCACAGATTATCAGACACAGGAGGGCTCTCAGAGCTGAGCCATGCCCCAGTCTTTGGCAAACACTGCACTTACCCCAGCCCACTCAGAAGAGGCTTTCCTAGGATCTCCAAATAAGCCATCCGCTGGGGTTGTCCACATCTGAGACTGAGAAAGAAGCAGTCAGAGCGTCCATTCGAAGGAGGTGGGCCTCAGTCCACAGGGATCCTACCTATAAAAGCAGACAAGAAAAACAATGACTCTCTCTTCTCTCTCTCTCTCTCTCTCTTTCTCTCTCTCTCTCTCTCTCTCTCTCTCACACACACACACACACACACACAAGCTTCAAAGAGTTTATAGGAAAAATTCCGTTACCCCTCAAGTCCCCTCTCCAGGACCTTTTTGAAGCCCCCTAGAAGTTGCAAGTTCAACCGCAGAAACATTATATTAACATTGTAAATACTCAACTGCTAAGTGCAATTTTTAAAAACAACAATTAGCATTTTAATTATTACAGAGGCAGTTACCACACCCTTACACTACTACAAGGAGCACCCTAGGGGAGGAGTGGTCACAAGCACTCTTCTGCTACCCAATAGGCCAGCATTTTGCACCCAACGACCTATATGGAGGCAAAGGGTGCGGCAGTCTTGGAAGTACCCTGGAGCAGCTCTCCTCTGTCCTGCGGGGTCACTCTGAGTGGACTCAGCTCCACAGTGGACCTGCAACGTCCAGACCAGGTGGGTGTTCAGTGTCCAGTGGCCTCTGAGGCCATGTCAGTTCACGGTCAGCACAAGTGTGCAGGATCAAACCAGGCTACACAAGAGTTTTCAAAGGCGGACTTTTCAGAGGCAGATGACCAGGCCTTTCTTCCAAGGGGCTTCAGGGGTGATGTGAAGCTCCAACTTTGGGGTTCAGTGACCGCATGGATGAACATTCAAGCACTGCCTTGTAGACAGCGTGGAGCAGTCGACGGTCAGCAAAGATCCTAACCCCCTGGAATCCATGGAACTCCCACACTAGAACAAACATTGGACTGCACAGAACCACATGAATACAAGATCTTTCAAGTTCACACCCATGGATGAAGCACAGAAAACTTTCGGAACATGATGATCTCTCTTCAAAGGTTTTCCTGGGTGATCCAGCTCGTGCCCACACAAGAGCATCAAAGTAGCAAACAGTAGGAATAGGGTTGCAAAATATGCAGGAAAACTCCTTCCTCTGGTTCTTCACTCTCAAAAAAGACCGAGCCAGAACAAAACAGCATTGTCAGGGCTGTTCTTCGAGCATCAGTTCAGAGAGGCCACACCAGGCCAGCCATATGCAGCCAGCCAGCCTGCCACTAACTGCACACTTGAGGCTGGTTCCCCACCACTGGGGCACTGCAGCACGTGGCCTTAGCACGGCCTGGCCTGGCATGGCATGACACAGCACGGCACCACAGCAGCAGCTTCTTCCCAGCTGACATTCCCTTCCCATCCCTGGCTCAGCCCCTGGTGACACTCAACACCTAAGCAACTATTAGCTAATTATGCCACCTAGCTATCAACACAGGTGACAGACCCCAGGGAGAGCAAATGGCTTGGGGGCTGGGGGGACAGCTTCAATAATGCCCCGTGATGCCTTTGTGGAAAAATACTAATCAGCCCAGCTCTTCCACCCCGAGCTTTTTTTCCATTCTTGGATGTGAAGTCAACCACACCACTGTATGACCCATTGTTGTTCCTGTTGTTAGCTGTCGGTGATTCAGCCCCTGCACTCGTGGTGGCTCTGTGTACGACAAAGTAAACTGCAGCCTAGCCCTGCACCACATCCCCCCCTCAATTGGCTGACAATCGTTTCCCAGTTTCTATTGCTTTTTCAGAAGCACTGCCCCCACATACACACACACCCCTTCCCCCCAATCTCTTCCTGAGTCCATCTTAATCAGGAAGTTCCACTGACACCTGCTCAGCATCACACAAGGCTCCACTGATGGGGGCTTCATGTCCAGGGGCACTGGCCAGGAATGGAGGAAGCAGAAACCCCATCACCGCGATGCTTTCCTCCAGGCGGCAGAGGGACTATCCTGACCTCTACAAAAACATTCTCGGAGAATGCCATCCGTAGGGCAACAGAAATGCTGTGCTTAGGTAACATCAGTGGCCTCGTCTGAGTCCAACTGTTGAGTACTTCAGTTTAACAGGTGCTGCCTGCTTCTAAGCAGCTCCACCAACTTACCTCCAAGTCTCTTTGCTGGCCTTGTAGCCACCTCAAGTCTGCCCTGGAAGGGAGTCTAAGAACAGAGAGGGGCGAGGCCCTCAAGACTAAGAGCTGAATGGAGAAGCGAACTCTCAGAGTGAGAGGAAACTGTGGAGGGCAGACGATGCAGTCGGTTTAGCAGCAACCAAACGGGGATAAGAAGATGAAAATACAGAAAGTGATCCCTGCAACCCCACAACCAAAGTCAATGCCATCGTTCCGGGCCGACTCACAGGGACCTTATGGGCCAGGTAGAAAGCCTATCTTTCTCCTATGGAAATGAAGAGAAGACAATTTTGACCTAAGAGGAAAGTGGTCTTTGTGTTTTCTATTCTAAGGGCCATCCATATTGCTGGAAGGAAATGTCAGTGTGTTAAGAATGGAGATCCGACAAGAGTGGATTAAGGGGAAAAAATACGGAATGTAGTACACAACTTATGAAGTGCCTCTACTGTGCCAAGTCACTATGGTCACAAGGAATTGTCACAAGGGGCCCCCAAAGTACTTTGTCAGGATTCCCATCTCACTGTTGGTGAAATGTAAGTTCAGAGAGGTATTAGAACTTTCCCAAGGCCGCACAGCTAAAAGTGGCAGAGCAGGAGTTCAAGTCCACATAGTTCTCAACTGCAAAGTTCTTGCTCTTATAGTCACGCACTCAGAAAGAGAAAACTATAAAATGCCAGAAGTCTCATGCATTAAAAATAAACCAAGATGAAATGTTCTTCCTCAGTCATTATGGGAAATTTGCTCAGCCTTGGTAGAAAGCAAATCTGTATTGTCAAGTGGGTTGAAAACACCTACAATTCGCACAATTACTAGTAAGTCTTATGTAAATTACAGTTAGCTGTTTCCAAACCAATTTCACAGGGTGTGCCCCAGTGAATACACAAAACCCAACCTGGAGCAATTCAACCCAATCTGTTTGATGCAAGACAAGGTATATTTCAATAAAACCAAAGAGCCTTATCTATGTCAATGGCACATTAAAAGAAATGCATAATGCTTTCCTCCTTGCACTACAAGACCTAGCCTATTTTAAAAGGCTTTTTAAAAATCTTTCTGACAGGAGTTCCACAGGATGGAATTTCTTAAATGCATGTAAATGCAAGAAAAGTAGTGCTTGTTGATGCTTCGATTATAAGGCAAGCAACCAAAGTCAAACCGGTTATTTAATAGAGGAGTGGGAACGGCCCTAAGGAAAAAATAATAATTGCTACAGTCATTGCAACTTCTCTTATACCAGTACAGTCGCATAGCAAAATTAACCCTTTCAGAGTCATGGAACCTATACTACCCACCGACATCTTCAGCCTCTCAGGAGCTCCGGTGGTGTGGGGTAGGCAATGAACCGCTAACTGCAAGGTCGGCAAATCAAACCCACCTGCTATTTCTTGTGAAAAAGATGAAGCTGTGCTCAAAAAGGTTTAGAGCAGTGGTACTCAACCTGTGGGTCTCAACCCCTTGTGTGTGTGGTGGTAGTGGTGGGGGGTGGTGGTGGCTGTGAACAACCCCTGTGTTGCCCAATTCATAACTGTAGCAAAATTACAGTTATGAGTTAGCAAGAAAATAATGTTATGGTGGAGGGGTTACCACCACATGAGGAAGTGTATGAAAGGGTTGCAGCATGAGGAAGGTTGGGAACCACTGGTTGAGAGAGAACCTGGGCCACCCTGGGGCTGGTCCAATGTGTCCGGAAGGTCGTTGTGAGTTGGAACGGATTCCGAAGCAGTGGGTTTGCTTTTCTTGTTCCTTGGATCGCTTCTATCCCAGGTGTCATGTGTACTACCACCTGGCCAGGCTAAAGAAATAGGCCTCACCCACCAGGGTCCACTTGGGACATATGTTCCCCACATTACTGTAACAAAAGCCATATGTAGTACCTAAAAAAAAAAAATGCTTTTAGCTTTTGAATGCTGCATGTTTTCCACTCCTGAAAACGCACAGCATCAAGCAAATGTTCAAAGCAGAAAATAATTTGGTCCTGAAAGGGCTAAACCCTCTTTCAAGTATTGGCAGGATGACCTCCACAGCCCAAGTGATAATGTCAAACACACAAACCAAACACCACCCTGTGCACCAGCCATTCCTCTTTGTCTGGCCCAGGATTCTTGTTCCATGGAACTCAAGGAACAAGGCCCCTTAGTCAGTCCCTCCAGCGCCGTCACGAGCTTCAACTTCGTGATTCCCACGTGGAGCGGGTGGCTGATGGGGAGTCAGCATCATGCCTGCTGTGTCCCTTCGTGGGTTCACAGTGAGTCCAAGCAGCTCACTCCGGGGTGTCACAGAATGAGATCAAGAATTAGATATCTGGTCTGACTGAAATTAAAAGTGGTTTCCCTTTTACTTCTGTATCCTGAACTTCAGGTCAATGTACATGGAATCAAGCTCTGTTCGGCAGAACTCCTGTCCCCCCACCCAATGATGTTAAGTAAGATGATATCACACACACACCACAAAATCAGGGAACCATGCTACAGCATTTCAGAACACAAACAAACCGCAAACTCACAGTGTTCAGGTTGATGCCCACTCACAGTGACCCCCACAGGACAGGGCACCACTGCTCCCCAGGGTTTCTGCCCCAAGATAGAAACTCTTTACAGGAATGAAAAGCCCCAGGGCTGAGCCCCGGTGGCGTAGTGGTTGTGCGTGGGACTGCGGCCCACTGGGACGGAGGTTCAATTCCAGCAGTGGGGCTGGGCCTCCTACTCCCACCACCGGAGAGCAGTGATACCCAAAATAAATAAATAAATAAGCCCCATCTTTCTCAAGAGGGGTGGCTAGTAGTTTTGAACTGCTGACCTGAGGTCAGCAGGTCCGTGCATAACCACAACGCCACCAGTGCCCGAAGAACCTGGATTAGGCGGATCATAAAATCAGCTCCCAACCTACTCCCGGGCAGGCCTGAGAGATGTTCTGATGTAAAATGGCACAAGCTCAGCTGAAAACATAGGTAAGCCCTAGGGTGGTACAAATGGTTAAAGACTGAACTACTAAACCGAAAAGCTGATGGGTCCAACCCACCAACAGGCATCTTGCAAGTACAGCCTGGCAATCTGGAAGGCCTTTCACACCCTATGGCACCCAGAGCCGTGAGGACACAATCGGAAGTGACATGTCAGGGATAAGCACACACATGCACACACACGCATCATTGAGGTCCACTGACTGCGACTCTTTGCAGCTGTGTAGCACCGAGTAGAACACTCCAGAGGGTTTCCCCAAAGGGGGTCTTTAAGAAAGAAACGTGCCCCGCTCATTGTCCCTGGCGGGGCTAGTGGATTCAAACTGCTGAAACCGTCCAGCAGCAGAGTGCTTAACCACTGAGCCACAAAAGTAGATCCTTACAGTCCAGAAGTGCCCCCACAACTCATCTTTGCTTCTTGGCCTGAAAAAATTCCTTTCTGTTTTTTTCTCCATGATTAAATAAAACCCATAAAGTTCAAATTAGTATGGTATTACTAAACTATTGATCACCTATTTACATATGATAGACAAAATGGGTAAAAATTAAACCCCAAGCCTTAATCTGTTGGCAGCTAAAGTCGGTGCAGGCAGCAAGAAGTTGCACATACCAAATGAACGGCCACTGTCATTCATTCGGTACAGTAAGCCAGCTGGGTTTCCGCAGCGACCCCATGCCGAGCAGAACTAACCGGTTGGGCCTGTGCAGCCCCTCACAACAGTAAGTAGAGATCAAAATAAGGTTTGCCAGCCACATGATCATTGGCCAGAGTATTCTTCTCTGAGGCACATGTCCTTGTCATGATCTCAGATCTAGGACCACTCTCCTCCACCCCACCCTATCAAAATTGATATGCATGCACTCACACCTGAAGAAGACAAACCGGCCGCCCCCGAGGGCTAGCATTTTCCAACAAGTTCCAAATAAACAATGTGCAGCACTGAACTACGCCCTCGCTCACAGAATTGATGATACTTCCGATGCCTCTCCATCCAGAACTCCGATCAGGTCCCACTCCACCAAACCAAATCGAAGTCGCTGTCATGGGATAGACTGCAACTCACAGCACAGGTGGAACTGCCCCTGGAAGTTGCCGCGGCTGTAACTCCTTACCGCGGTAGAAAAGCTATTTTCCCCTGGGTCCAACGCCACAGTTTCAGCCTATGCCTTGGGAACTTTTTTCTTTCCTTCCTTCCTTTCCTTTCCTTCCTTCCTCCCTTCCTTTCCTTCCTTTCCTTTCTTCCTCCCTCCCTTCCTTCCTTCTTTCAGACTATGGCTTGGGAACATTGTTTTTTCTTCCTTCCTTCCTTCCTTCTTTCAGGTTATGCCTTGGGAACTTTTTTCTTTCTTTCTTTATTTATTTATTTATTTCTTCCTTCCTTCCTTCCTTCCTCCCTCTTTCTTTCTTTCTTTTTTTTTTAAAGACAAATAACAGGGCTCATTGATTTGAGAGTCTTTCAGGGTACTCGTTTTCATCCACCTTGCCCTGTAATTACTGAACGCGCAGCGGGACATTCAGGCACAGGGCGCATTTTCCCATCTCCCCTCCATAAGGAAGGTTTGGGTCCTGTCCCATTTGATCCTCTGGGTAACAGACGGTCAAGGGAAGAGAAGCGCTATCAAAACGCAAAATCCTTTATTACCCAGGAACCAGAATAAACTTCGGGGTTCCCCGGAAGCTCAGAGGGAAACGTGCTGCGCCCGGGGCGCAGCGTAGAGACGCCGATCTGGACTTGTGGTTCATTCAGGGCCAGGGGCACACTCAGACCCCGGCCCCCGCGGATCTGGGCTCTCCGCGAGAGCCGCACTCGGTCTGCACGACCCCCCGCGCCCCCTCCCCACCCCCGCCAACACAAAGAGGTAACGCAGGAGAAAAGGCTTAAGACCCAGCTCACCACCGCTCGGCGAGGCGCACATGTCTCTCCGCTCTTTCTCCGCGCAGCGCTCAAACTTCCAGTAACAGAAATGAGGAAGCGGCAGGCAGCCTCCCCTCGACTTCTGGCGGAGCGGGTGGGTGTAGCTGGGTGAAGTTTCGTCCTATGATGAATCTGGTCGCTTGGGTGTGTTGAAGATCTGCAGCTCTTCCCCGCCCACCTCGCCTCCTCTCCGCCCCCTTCTCCTGCTCCGCTCTCCCCGACGATTTCAGCGTCGCCCAAGAACCGGGGCCAGCTGTCATTCAGCATCCCAGGGCCCAGCCTCCCACACGCCCACGGGGGAAATTTACGTGTAATCCTTTTGCATACCAACTCGGTTACCTGACACGCGCAAAAAATTCCCGTCCCAAAGGAAAAATGTTGACACCACGTGGCCAGCAAGCAGTGTGCTTTTTCAGGATCTGAGAAGCTAAAACTCATAAATAACAACTCCCTCTCCCCACCACTACTACACACAAAAGTGGCAAAAGGGGGGCATTTTAACAAGTGAGAAGCCAACTGGTCGATAGCTATTTTTCTTTTTTTTTTTTTTTTTGGGGGGGGGGGGGCGCATCACTGCTCTCCGGTGGTGGGAGTAGGAGGCCCAGCCCCACTGCTGGAATTGAACCTCCGTCCCAGTGAGCCGCAGTCCCGCGCACAACCACTACGCCACCGGGGCTCAGCCCAGCTATTTTTCTTAAATGCTGGTGTACAGAAAAATAGAAGGCAAAGTCTCAACAAGCTGCCGTGTCTTTGAAGTTTATTTCAAAATATTTTAACTAGATACACCAAAATATGTTTTTAAATCCTATCAATGACTTTGCGGCATTAAACATTAAAAGTCACTGCAGCATTAAAACTGCCCGTAAAGCCCTCCCCAGCAAACACTCCAGGTAACGCCCCCTGCAGTTAGCTGTTCTGTTGGACAAGGGCGAAGGTGCTTCTACAGCTTAACAGCAGGCACCACTCCAACTGCCAGGCCCTAGGGCCTGAAGACAGTTCAAGTGCTCAGCTACCAAGCAAAAGGTTACAAGTTGGAGTCCCTCTCTCTCCTACAAGGCTATCTTGTTAGAAAGGTCTGGCTCTTGCCTTTTGCGTTGGAGAGCGCCAGGCAGCAAGATGGGTCACCAGCCGATCTACTGGGGCCACCCGCGCAAATTCCGCCACGGGTCCCGGTCTTGCCGTGTGCTCAAACCGGCACGGTCTGGTCCGGAAATACGGCCTCAACATGTGCCGTCAGGGTTCCGTCAGTACGCAAAGGATATCAGCTTCATCAAGCTGGACTAAATTAACTTTGGATGGACTATCCAAGGGACCTACCCAACAGAAGAAATGATGCCACCTATTTGTACATAAAATTTTAAAAAATTTCAGTCTGAAAAAAAAAGAAAGAAAGAAAGGTCTGGCTCTTCCAGAGATCCGGCCATTGAAAAGGGTTAAGGAGCACGTTTCTCTTCTCGCTGACATGGAGCTGCCCGTGGTCAGATACGATTCCATGTCAACTGGATTTCCTCCCTAACCCCCGAAATAAAACCAGGGGATATTTGATTCCCCGTGGGTGGTTTCCATATCACGGTTGGAAGACCCTTTAAAAGAAAGGTGCTAACTTGAACTGGGCTCTGCGGGAAGCAATCATGTGTGCACTGCTCTCCAGGCTCGACGGCTGCGGGCCTCCCAGCAAGGAAGGAAGCCTCAGGTGGCTGGTTAACGAAACAGAAAGAAATCGGCGCATCTGAAGGGCACGGATCTGCAGCGCCAAGCGAGTGGCCGCATCTGACGCGGTTGCAGCATCCAGGGATGAAATTGGTAGATTAATAAGACATTATTCATTTTACACGGTAACAGCTGTGCTAAGCCAAGGATACTAGCCCACACTTCAAGGGGCTTTCCCCAAAGATAGGGGTGACAGGAATAGAAATGGCACATCCATTACAGAAACCACAATTACTCAACTGCTGACCAGAGTTACAGCCTGGAAGCAGTGCTCAGAAAGGAGGAGCTTTCAGGACAATAATGACTGGAATGAACAGGGTGGAAATTCACAGATACCATGAAAATCGACTCTGGGTGCGTGCATGCGTGCTGCCCATGAGCATGTGTCCTTAAACCAAGTGGTTGCTGTCACAGGGATGGACACCCATGGCAACTCCTGTGTCAAAGAAAACGGCTTTTGATGGCTGATTTGGGGGAAGTCGATTGTCAGCCTTTCTTCCAAGGTGCTTCTCAAAAACCAAACCAAACTCACTGCTACCAAGAGGACTGAAACTCATAGTGACACTGGAGGGCAGGGTACAAACTACTCCTGGTTATTTCGGAGACTTAAGATTTTATAAGAGCAGAACTCTCACAGTTGCTGGGGGGTTCAAGCCACAGACTTCATGGCCAGCAACTCAGTGTGTAGGCCACTGCACCACCAGGCGTCCTCTCAAGGTGTTTCTGGATGAACTCAAGCCTACAACAGTTAACAGCTAAGCACATTAACCATCATTAACCATTCATACCACTCCAGCCAGGGTGTGTGTGTGTGTGTGTGTGTGTGTGTGTGTGTGTGTGTGTATTTTGAGGAGGAGCTGAGGAGAGAAAATGAGAGGAGCTAAGGTCTGGTCTATCTTTGTCTAAAAGCCTAGCCTAAGTAGAAATAGAGAAATGGCTGGTAAACAAATGTTTCATGAGCAAAAGGTGTCCCCCCAAGAACAATGGACCCCCAAGAACAATGGACAAGGTCTGGAGACATTTTCAGTTGTCACAAGCAGAGGGTGGCTGCTACCACCACCCATCTAGATTGCAGCGGTCCAGGATGCGGCTAACCATCATGCCGCACAGAAAGCAGTCCCTAGACCCTGTCTCCACCACACGGAATTCATGGCCCAGTGCCAAATGCCAAAGTCAGCAAAACCTTGGACTAGAGGCTTCACTGTCAGCTGTCAATAAATTCACCCCATCATCATTACAAAGACTCTCTTCTGGGGGTTTCAAAACAGTAGTGCACCAGGTTTCTCTAGGGAGACTAGAGAAACAAATCCAGGGAGACTCATGTGGTAAGGGAGAGTTTTACCAAAAGGGTAATTGTACATTAAGAAAGCATCCCAACCCAGTCCAGTTCAAGCCCACAAATCCAATATTAGCCCATATGTCTGATACCAAACTATAAAGTTCTCTTCAGACTCACGAAACACATGCAATGATGCCGAATGCAGGACGATCAGAGGCCAGAAGGTAGGAAGTCTTTGGATCCAATGGTGCTGTAAGCATCTCAGCACTGGAAGGGGTCTCTACATGGCTTCTCCAGCTTCAGATGCCTGGTTGCATCAGGGCAGAGAGAGAGAGAGAGAGAGAGAGAGAGAGAGAGAGAGAGAGAGAGACTATCTCCAAGGAGGAGACAGAACTGTTTCCTGTCTCCAAGGAGAAAATATCAGAGTTTCCAGAATTCTCAAGAGAAGGCCAAGCCCACACAGAGACCTCATTGGTTAAATCTTCAGATTGACAGGCTAGCCGCCACCTCTACATTCTTAATCCTCAGATTGACACCAGATTAGGTAACTACCACAATGCTTCTACTTCTTCCATGTATTTTCTGTTGCACAATCCTTGGTGGCTGAGACCCACCCATCTGTGTGGGTTCAGAAGGAAGTGAAAGTGAGCCTAAGACGGTAAAGCAGTCCGGGGTTTGGGTGCAACCCTGGGGTCTGCAGACTCCCACCACTTTTGAGGAGGTTGGATGCAAATCATGCAGAAAGAGTATGGGAGGAACTGATGGCAGCACCGTCCCAGGAGGGAGTCCAGATGTGCAGAGGGGGAAACATGAAAGAAACACAAAAGCAGGCTGGTCCTGACCACGTCCCTGAGCCCTCCAGATTATCTTGCATGGAAGCCCTGCTTAGAACAGGGTGTTTCAACCCACTAAAGCTGTTCCAAAAGAAAGCCAGAGAGCGTTCACGGATCAGATAAGGCCTGCCCATCACTGAGACGATCTGGCCACCTTTTCTACTTGCATCCTAGGCTCCTCAGTATATAAAAAGGGTGGGGTTTTTTTGAGGGGGGCATCACTGCTCTCCGGTGGTGGGAGTAGGAGGCCCAGCCCCACTGCTGGAATTGAACCTCCGTCCCAGTGGGCCGCAGTCCCGCACACAACCACTATGCCACCAGGGTTCAGCCCTAAAAGGGTGTTTTGTAACTCTCAAGTGCCACATTTCTTCTGATAGGACTTCACAACTGTTTGGGGGAGAAGAGAGTTTTCTTTTCTCCCCTTTTCTCTCTCAGTGGGATTCAAAAGAGGGGGACAAGGGACCAATGGCTTTGCTCACCTTGAATCCCCAACCTGGAGTAGGCACTTCATCCAGCAAGGTAGACTGAACTGAGTCGGTTCCTATCTTCTTTCCTAAAATTAACTCTAGGCATCTGGTTGGTACTGGAACTCACTAACAGGTTATAAGTTCGAACCTACCACTCGGAGATGCTTTGGGAAAGGACCTGGTAGCCTGTTCCCAAAAGGTCACAGCCATCAAAATCTCATGAAACCCGGTTTTTCTCTACTCGGTTGCCGGGAGGCAGAAATGACCCAAAAGCAGCTGGGGGTGTCTGCTGCAGAGCCACTGGTGGTCCTGGGCAGAGTTCCTGAGCCCTTTCTCAAAAGCACCTCAAAGCATGGCAGGCTCAAGATCCATCCCCAGTCAATGCTCAATGTTCACAGTCCCACCTGTCTGTCTGAGGAGGCCTGGGGGCGCTACAAGGCAAAAGAGACGCCAGTGGAGCTTTCCCACAACATGCTGGAGGTGAGGCAGGCGGGCAGCAGCAATGTGCTTGCGAAACTCAGCCAATGAAACTGTCTGGGTCACAGAGATCCCTCTGCAAGCGACCAAAGGGAATGACACAGGCAGGGCAACGTTTCTGCATGGGGTCCCCACCCCCGCCCTCGCGAGGTGAGGGCCAACTTGACAGCAGTTAGCAAAATGGTTTGGGGGAAACTCCACTGGCTGCCTTGAGTTTGGGAGTCCAAAACTAGTCATGGAGGTGTGAGCACCAGTTAGGTTCATTCAGTAGCTGACTCCACTTAGAGACCACTCACCCTCCACCCAACGTCAGCAAGAAACAGCTCACAGGCAAGCCTCTCCTTGCACAAGAAGATGTTTTCCTCCTGAAGAGCTGTGCCCTCCTGCTGACGAAGAATGCAGCCTTGCAGGCCCCTGCTGGACTCAGTACTAGACAAAGAGGGAGTAGAGAGTGCACTCTACCCACATTCTAATTACCTGCTCAGTAAAAGGTGGCTTTAAAAGCCACTTGTTTTGCTTTGAGGAGCCCTGGTGGCTTAGTGGATTATGACGAATTGAGCTGCTAACCACAAGATCATCAGTTTGAAACCACCAACTGCTCCATAGGAGGAAGAGGAGGCTTTCTGCTTGGTAAAAAATTATAGTCTTGGGAACCCACAGGGGCAGTTCTACCCTGTCCTATAGGGGCATTAAGAGTCAGAGTCAACTGCATGGTGGGGAGAATTTGAGTTTTGCTCTTTTAAGTCCACATTAAGAAAGAAGTCCCTGAGTGGTTCAAAGAGTTAACACACTCTAAATGAAAGGTTGGAAGCCTACCCAGAGGTGCCTCAGAAGAAAGACCTGGTGATCCACCTCTGGAAGAATCAGTCCTACTCTGACATGCATGAGCTCCTCCTGGGTTACAGTCGACCTGACAGCAACTGCTAAGACTTCACAAAGAAAAGAAGACATGAAAGCATTAATGGGTCTGTGCTTCCATTAAACAGATCCTCTGTGTGTGTCCTTTTGCCAGGCTGAATGTCAAACACACGCCAGCCCCACCCCGATAGCCAGGGCACCACAGCAAAGCCAGGGGCACTGAAACACGGCCTGCACCCGCCACCTTATAAATTCAGGGTATGTTAACATCATGGCATTAATGATGTCAACAGCCCGCCCCCAGCCCACCTCACTATCCATATAAGAGATAGCCTAGAACAAGCACCCCTACCCCCACCACTGCCCCCAGATCCTTTCCAGTCTAGCCAAGTCCCTGGAAGAGGCAGTACTGTTCCTTCTAATCTGAAAACCCCCATCCCCCACCCCAATACACTGATATCTCTAAGAATGGATCTGGGGTAGATTTTCAGTCTTTGCAACTACACATAGAGTCCCATCCTCTTTGGGAGCTTGATTGCAAAGTCCCTCCAAAGGGACTGAAGGTGTGTGTGTTAGTCTGCGTAGACTAGAGAAACAAATTCATAAACACACATGTTTATAAGGGAGAGGTTTATATATAAGAGGAGTGGATCATTGAGAAAGCATCCCAACCCAGTCCAGTCCAAGCCCACAAGTCTGATATATTAGCCTATATGTCCAATACCACTGTATAAGGTTTTCTTCAGATTCACGAGGCACATGCAATGACACCCGGTGGGAGAGTCTTGTGTATCCATGGTGGTAGAAGCATCTCAGTGCTGGCAGGGGCTTCTCTGTGGCTTCTCGAGCACCTTAGCACCGGCAGGAGTCTCTATGTGGCTTTTCTGACTTCAGAGGTTTGGTGCCATCAGGGTAAGCCCATGTGTCTTCTCCGGCTCTTGCAGTTTCTAATATCTATCGGCATGCTATCATGTTGTCTTGTCAGCTGCAATGTCTGCCAGGGACTGAGTCTTGTGTCTTGTCAGCAGAGTGTCTCCAAGAGGGAAAAATACTACAAGATTTGCCAGAATTCTCAGGAGAAGGCCATGCCTCCACAGAGGTCTCATTGGCTATCTCCAGACTGACAGGCTAGCCTCCACCCCTACACTCTTCATCAAATTGGCACCAGAGTACATGACTGTGACAGTGTGCATGAATGTATAGTCTGTACTCAGAAGAGGAAGCGCCACTGACTTTTGTGTCTAACCCCTTCCCAAGCTGAGACTCAACCTGGGAACAGTAACAAATGCTAAGAGTTACAAAAATAATCACACACTACTTCACACCCAAAGATTTATGCAAAAAAAGATTTTGAAAACTGTAAACCATAAAACTCGTAAAAGGCATTCCTACTGTTAATGGGTATTTAGGCAACGGTTAGTTAAACTGGCATGAGAGGACTACATACATGGAACTAACACACAAATACACATTAGAAAACAGAACTGGATATGTGAAGAAAAGATTAAAGAGGGTTAAACCCACCCTCAAGCCCCTTTGTCAGTTGAATTTATACTCAGAGGCTACAGAACTATGGAGAGTTTTAAATAAGCTTATCTTCCCCCCCCCAAAAAAAAAGGAGTTTGACTCTATTTTTTTATCTTGCTTCTATTAGAGCTGACTTTTGAAATTCCCTTTAAGTTGTGTCCTCAGTGACATGCCTGCCCTCTTTAAGCGACCGTCTCTGGGTTTCTGCTGAAGGCTCTGTAGGACTTTGAGTCGCTTCGTGCAGGAGAGGAGTCCCTGGGAGGGGTGATGCGCTCGACGGCTGGGCGGCTGGAAGTTTCAGTCATCCAGGAGCACCTCAGAAGAAAGGCCTGGAGATCCATTGCTCAAGATGACTCAGCTGTTGCGTGGTGACGTCTATAGATGACTCAAGCCATCTAACTTCGTGTGGTCACTTCTCCTGCCACCAAATGGGGCCTGTCATGAGAATGACCCCTGACCGAGCGGGTGTTGTTAGAGGCCATCGAATAGGGTCCTCCGTGGCGCACATGTCCACTCTGATACACAGGGTTCGGGTTGGACTCCATGACAACAAGCATGTTGGCTTTCCCCCATGCAAAAGGGCTTCCATCAGCTAGATTGACCAAGTCTGCAAATCTGATGGGTGTACTTGGTGGAACACACCTCCACTTCTCCAGCGGGCCCTGAAGGGATGCAAAGCTCCCACCAACCTGCGTCACCTAGCAACAGGGTACCAGCAGCAAGGCTGGGGAGAGGGCGTTCATCATGCCAACTTAGGTGATGCCCAACAGGGGTGTTAATTAACACAGTCGTATTATCTGAATCCAAATAAAAAAGACAATTTCCTCACATAATTGCTGCTCCAAATACAGAGGTCTGTGAATTCTAAGCTGTCGCTATGGAAATGCAGAAGCGCCCCCCCCCCTTAAATACATTTTGCAGTTGGCCACCTACTGTTTGTCAAAATCAATTTTTTTGGGGGGGTATTTGAAGCTGATTTGAGAGGGCTAAAAATGTACCACACCACCTACTGCCATGCTGGCTGCTCTGAGGTTCTGCCGTGTGTTCTGAGACCCTGCTTCAGACTCAAAACAGGACGGCCCTCTCGCCAAGAGAAAAGCAAGGCCCGCTCTTTCAGGCCGCATCTCAAACAGGGTAGGCCATCGTTCAATTGGAGCGTGCATGGCGACATCAAATTAAACTCTGCACCAACACAACGTAAAGCGATCTCTGGCGTCGATCTACCTGACAACTGGATCCCTAACAGATAAGCAGAGCGTCTCCTAAATCTATCTATCTGCCATCCTACTGAGTCGAACTCACAGGCTGCCCATCTGTCCCCGAGGTGAGCCATGCCCCACAGGATTCTCAGCAGAGAACATTCCTGAAAAAAGATCCCCAGGTGCCTCTGGTTGGGCTTGAACTGTCAACCTTGTGGTTATAGCACCTGAACCCTTAACTACTCATGCTACCCAGAGAATACCCTGATGGTCACATCGGCTCTCACTGTCTGGAAATTTACTTACAAAAACTGCAGGGGCTTCCATGTCTTCCACCCTTAGATGGTGGCTTTCAATGTTCTCTTCTCTGGCCTCCTAGCTCTGTCTCCCAGGAATATGTTTCCACGACTTTAAAGCTCCCTTTGCTTCCACTGCCCCAAATGGGACCTGTTGGCAGAACAATTCTTTGTCTAGCAAGCCAGAGTCAAGCCATGGATGACCCACATTCTTAGAACTCAAGCCAGGTTTATAGCTGGCTTCCACCGGAAGGATGAAGGGAGAGCAAGGCAGTGCAAGCGGAGGATAAAGGTAACGAAGAAGGCAGGGGGAAGTCCGTGAGCCCTTCCCATGGGCTGGCGAAGGGCCATGTGGGGCCAGATGCTGGCCCGCCCCCACGCAGTGTGAAGCGGTGGATTCCAAGGGCTGTGTATGCCTAACAGAAGAGGGACATGTGTGGGGGGGTGGAGCAGCTGGGTTCTCCTGGGTGTGGGATTCTGCAGACACCTCTTTGTACGGCAGCAGTAAACAATAATAATTATTATTGGCAATAAAAGTACAATAAAGCTGAATAACTTAAGAACGAGAAGAAGTCTGCTTTCTAGTCTTGCCTTCCCTCCCAAGAATTGTAGCCAAGATAGCCTTGCAATGCTCAGTGGAGCCCCTTGAAGCAACTCTGGCAGCAGCAGGAAGGGTAAGCCCTTAGCTGCCAAAGGAAAGGTTGGTGGTTCAAACCTACCCAGCAGCTGCACAGCAGACAGACCTGGCGATCTGTTTCCCACAACGTGACCGCCCAGAAAACCCTCTGGGCAGTTCTACGCTACCCTATGTGGTCACTAAGAGTAAATCAACTCCACATACCACCCACCACCACCAAGCCCCTGGACAGTAGGAGCAGGGAGAGCATTCTCATGAGAAAGGTCTCATCTGATCACAGCAGAAGAAACAATGAGGAGTAAGAAGACCTGGCCCGAGTCCAGGCTCATCAAGAACAAATCAGAGCCAGCCGCGTAGTCTTCCCCTTGAGTGAAATGGAAAAGGCACACACAGATTTCTAGGATGCCCTTGAGGTACCTGGGTTCACTGTGCACAACCTTCCCGCTGGGCTGAGAGCACTAACCACGCAAAGAAGAGAGTCCATCAAGAATGAAGGCGAGCTGGGATCTCTGGGGGGGGGGGGGGTTTCCGGTTCTCATGTCTTCCCGTGGCTACTTTGGCCATGGATTTAAAGTGCAGTTGTTGGGCATGAGAGACGGCCCCTTTCCATGACCACTGGACCAGGACCAAGCAGGGTCCTTGTGAGACGAAGCCCTCCCCAAAGAGCCTCTGGGGTAAGACCGAAAGCAGCCCGCCCTCCAGAAAGGCAACACGTGAGCACACACAGTATGGTAATCTACTTAATAACATTTGCTTCCATTCGTCGTGGATGGGGATCATCTTTAATTCTATATTAAGACAAATTGATAGCTCTCATTTTTCTAGATTAAAGATACGGGGGAGTGGGAGCGGGATGAAGGTGGATAGAAGGGACACACACAGCCCCTGGGCCCCATGGTGAAGGGAAAAGGCCCACACCTGCAAATGCTAGGACCACCTGACCTTTTGCAGGGTTCTCTTGTCACGAAAGGTACATGCTCCATTAGAATCAGACAGATCACTGGGCATGGAGGTTCGATTCCGGCTCCACAGAGCAAAGGCTGGGCCTCCTACTCCCACCACCTGAGGGCAATGATGCCCAGCCCCCCCCCCCCCCAAAAAAGAATCAGACAGATCGCCACAGGCTGCCAATGAGTTGACTGCCAACTCAGGTGACCACACAAACCAATGGGGCCTGGTCGGTCCTGGTTCTGTGCCATCCTCCCAGTGACGAGCAGGTTCAAGCTCACTGCTGCGGCCGCTGTGTCAATCCATCTCACTGAGGGGGCCCTGACTCCTCCTGATGGTGAGTCAGCAAATCGGACAAGGTGAGTTTGGTATGCTTTCTTCTGTGGTCCCTAAGGTATTCACGAGCGAATGTCCCGAGGTAGATCCTCTGGCCTGTCTTTCCAACTGCATCTGGCAGCTCCACTGAAACTTGTCCACCGTCAGTGACCCTGCTGGTGTTTGGAGGACTGACAGCAGGGCTTCCAGCATCACAGCAACACACAAGCCACCACAGGAGGAACAACGAAAGGTGGGGGCGGGGTGGTACCAATTAAAATGAGGGGATCGCTACACAGTGAGAGTCGGCGGGTGGGGATGCACGTGCTCATGAGAATCCACTTGCTTTGCCGTCCCTGGACCCGGTCTTTGGACTTGATCGCCTCGGAGGACACCGGGTGCCATTTTTCCAAATGTAAATAAGATGTCAACATGCAAAGATGTAGCAGGGGTTTGAGTAATCACACACACACTCACCTGAGGGCAAAAGGACCGAGTCACCAGCTTGAACTCCTGTAGTGCTGGAGCCGGGCACCCAGAGCCACTGAGGCACCCAGACCCGCTGTGGGTTCCACCACACAATTATGCTCTCCTTAAAAAAAAATCCATAAAATCAGCACTAAGTACAGTCTAGGCAAATATAATTTCAGGGCCTAGCACAGTACAAAGGCCACATGCAAATAAAAATAACCCATATGGAGCCCATCGAAAACTAATAAGCAAACCATAATAAGTGGGTTCATGAGAAATCTCTTGGACTCACTCCAGATAGGCAACCAAGTGGCTCTGAGACTTGGCGTGGAAGGACGCAGTCAAACCAGGCCAACAGAACATCTGAATCAGCAGCAGCCAGCACCTCCCAAGCAAATTACAGAGGCAGTCTTGGCAGGACCATGGGGGAAGCCTGGTGGAGACATCAGGCAGATTTGGACATGCCCAAAGGGTCATTCAGGCTCTCCTGTCAAAGGCATGGACTCACTCACCCAGTTAGGGAAGTCCTGCCTCTGAGAACCACACCAGAAATCCAAGCCTGCTGCTCTCCAGCTGTTTCTCATGCATGACAGCCCCATGGGGTACAGCGTACCTCTGCTGCAAAGGATTGTCTTTGCTGGCGTCAATCTGGAAGCAAATCACTAGGCATGGCATTGCTTGGAGTCAGCAGGTGGCTTCTGAATCCCACTGGCTTGGTCAATAGTCACAGCAAATCATTTGTGCCACTAGGGACCAAGTTTACGTTTGGGCATGTTATCATGAGGGATCACCCCTAGGAGAAAGACATCATATTTGGCCAGAGAAAAAGAAGACTTTCAACAAAATGGATTGCCATCTTGGAGGATCAGGTTGACCCAGTGACACTTCGAAAGAGTGAACCGGTGATCCGCTTCCAAAAGACCAACTACTGAAAACACCCTGGATAACAGAAAGCAAACTTCCAACTAGATGGGGGGCTAGGCAGTAACACAACCCAGACCCTCTACAGCAAAGACAGGTGAGACCGAATGAAACCAATACAATTGCTAACCCTGGAACCCTGGATAATGCCTGGAGAGAGCAGTATCTTGAACAACTAGGAGAAGCAGCTAAATCAAAATAGTGAGAGAGGTGATGAAATGGTCTACTGGGCTGATGCACTGCAGCAAGCTTGGTCTCTTGCAAGCAGCACTGGATCTAGACAGTGGCCTTGCTCAAAAGTAGCTCACAATGAGAAGGCAGCACTTTCCGCCTGTGCTCCCCACATCCTCCTGGTGACCAAGTGTATCTAGGCCCCACTCTCACCCACTCTGAAGTCAGAGCCCCGCCCGTGTGGGTCGGGCACTGGGTGCATCCCCTCCACATCTGGAAACATCAGAACTCCCCCTCAGCAGACCAGCAGAACACGTATGTGGCCGGACCTGTTCAGTGAAGAACTCATTCCCACAACCGGCTACTCTGTTGCCCAGCTCCCCTCTGTGGCCTAAAGAATTCCTTCTGGCAACAAGCAAGCTCACCTCAGGCGTCATCTCTGCACAAACTGCTTCTGGAGGCAGTGCCCTGGCCACAGTCAACGTAAAGTCTGGGAGGAACTCCATCACGGCCAGTGTGCCGCCCCTCCCTGCCTACCCCATGACCTCCTTAGCAGGCAGAGGGTGGCCTCCAACATTTTCCTCTCCATTCGCTATTGAGTTTTTGTTTGCTTTTCCCCCTCTTTCCTTTTCCTTGTTCATCTATTTCTTTTTGCTTTCCTTTTTCATTCTTTTTTATTTTAGCCATTCCCACTTTTTTCTTTTCTTACAGTTTCTTTCACATTTCCTTTTCCGTTTTGCTGTTGTATTTTTCATTCCGCGTTCTTTTCTCTTCACCCCCCCTTTTTGTTATCCTTTCTTTTTAGTTATCAAATGATTTTTTTTCTTGCCTGCTTACTCTACATGTTTATTTTTTTTGGGGGGGGGTGATTTTTTGAAGTATTTCTTTTAAAGTTGTTTTTGTTTTTGTTTTGTTTTGTCATCCTCCACCGCCTTGTCCTACAGGCAAAACAACTGTGCCCACACAATCCAGGTGTATCCAGACCCCTTGCAGTCACACCTACTGGGCAAGGGCCACAATTCACTCCTGTATGACCTGATTATCAGGCCTCAACTGTGTTATACTGACAGCAAACAGAGAATTTCACACATGCACACTCTCTATTACACCCACCAGGAGTCAGGTAGTGACATATAACCAGCAATGAAATACAGCAGCACTACAATGTGTTAGAAACATCAGACAATTTGAACTCACACAAAGAAACAAGGCAGAGTGGCTCAAACGGGTGATCAATCTATGAGACCAGAAGACCCTCACGAAGAAAAGGCATTAGAACTACCTGGTAAGTAATTTAAAAGAATGGTCTTTAGACTTTGCCAACTGAGTATGGGACCGATCAAGAGAGCTGCAGACCAAAGCAAGGACGGAAAAAAATCTTTAGAGTAATTCAGGAAAGCACCACAAGAATTGACACATTAGATGAAAGTTTATAAACCACACAAAAATAACAACTAGAAACCCAAAAAATTAATAATAAAGTTTCCAGAAATAGTACGATTTCAAACAGCAATGAAGCAGAATTGAAACCATGAGAGGCCAAATTAATACACTGGAAGACCAATGTTGTAATACTATCCTGCTAGAGGAACGATCAAAAGGAAGACTACGCGATGGAAAGAGAAAATGCTCAAATAGTTGTCGGAAGAAACGTCTCTAACGTGATGAAAGAGCAGCCCCTAAAAACACAGTCACTACAATATATCATAGTCCAACATTTCAAAACCAGACAAGGAAAGAATTCTGAGAACAGTTTAGAGAAAATGAAGTGACCTGTAAAGGGAAACCAATAAGACTCAGCTATGGTATCTCAGCAGAAACCATGCAGTCAAGAAGGGAAGGGGATAACACATAACCCTTGAAAGCAAAAATTGCCTGCCAAGAATCAAATATTTAACATTAGTATATTTCCAAATAAACAGAATTAAATAAATTTTTGTTTTGTTTTGTTTTTTGGGGGGGAGGGCATCACTGCCCTCCGGTGGTGGGAGTACAAGGCCCAGCCTTTGCTCCTGTGAGCTGGAATTGAACCTCCATTCCAGTGGGCCGCAGTCCCATGCACAACCACTACGCCACCGGGGCTCAGCCTAAATAAATTTAAAAAAACAAGCTCAACCTTACAAGAAATTATAAGGGCAGTTCTTTGGATGGAAAATCAGCATTAGACAACAACCTGAGATTAGCACACATCAGTCTCTACCCCGAGACCAGAAGAACTGGAGCATGCCCAGCTGCCACTATCAAGTACTCTGAAAAGGATCACAGTAGAAGGAAAGTCTTGCAGAGTTGGAGAAGAATATGAACCACAATTCAAAATCATGAAAGAGACCAGCTCAGATGGAGAATGGTGGAATCTCCTAGACGATCTGGAACTGAAGTGACCATCATGTTAGAATAATAAATTATTAAGATCAGAAGGGCAGCAGTTATCCAAAGGTAACATTCAGAGGATTAAGAAAGGAAGAGGAATATAAACAGAAAACACCGGGAAGAAGGGAATAAGCAACGGTACGTTGACGGGATTGTAAGGAATGCACTGAAACAAATAAGTATGAATTGTTGAATGCAAAACACATGAGTTGCTCTGTACACCTTCGCCTAATTCACAGTAGCTTAGAATGGAGAGAGAAAAGAAAAAAGAAAACTCTGTACAGTTCTTAATCACATACAGGTTTTCCATGAGCCAGACACAACACCAGACTTCTAGCAAATGTCTACAGATGTTACAAAACACCACCATTTTCTCCCTACTTACGCAAGTACATGTAGCATTTTAAAATATTCATGCTAAAAACAAAATGGATCAACACTTTAATATACACACACTGGCCAAGCCTTTAAATGTCCATCTTCGCCCTGTCACATCTCCATGATCTTTATCAGCTACTCATAGAGCCATTCCACTGATTGTGAGATGAATTGGAGCTGTCTAGCCCATCTAATTAAATCTTTCACAATTGTGAAGATAAAACAAGCATGCCATGTCACGTCAGGGTGGTGTTCACAGTGCACCAGGGGTCACAGCTGGATGCAAAGTCTTTTGCGTGAACCTGCTGCCATGAACCCACCCCAACCGCAATCCCAAAACTGCTCAAGAACCAGACAGGCTTGGCTATGGGCTTGGCTATAAAGCCCAGAGTCTGAGAGTAAGGCGTGCTAATCAAACCCAAACTACCCTATGAAAATTCCGAACGGCATATACTTTAACAGACCACACTTAGCGAGGGTGTGTGATGGGAACAGGGTTTATTTCGGCAGGGTGAAGGCATTCGGGAGTGCCAGGCAGTCTGGCTTAGACGCCTGTGTCTGCGAGGTAGCCCTTTTCTAATCACAGGTCTATTAATTTAGGTAAAGCCTCAGTCCCTCATCTGCAAAGGGAGGCTAATCATCATGGGACTAAGAGATCAAAATGCTGACAATAATGAGACACAGCATTGGCTGAGTGCGCAGACTGTGAAATCCAATGGGCTAGGAGCTGAGAGATTACGAGTTTCTCCTTCCAAGTCAAGAGTTAAAATTCAAAACCTATGCACTGTCTTCAACAAGCTAGTTCTGACTCTTGGCAACTGAAGATGGCAGAACAGAACTGAGAGGCTGATCCCTATCAGAAAAAAATAAGTAAATCACCGAGCCCATCATTAGAGGCGCCTCTGGGTGGACACTAAGGAGCAGCCTTTTGGCTAGTGCTTAACCTGCCCCGTCCCTCGGGGACACCCAAAGTGTTACCACTCCCAATTTACAGATGAAGGGATTGAAGCAAAGTTAGACTCAAGTGAACAGCCAAAGTCATGGAAGTCAGAAACAGGACTGCATTTCTGATCAAGCCCTCACAGGCCAGGAGTTGATCCCCTGTACCATGTTGCTGCTTTGGGGGTGACAGTTTTATCATAATCATCGACCACCACATTATATTTGTTTTCATTATTTTCATCAACTTTAATCCCACTACTCATAGATTCTGGGATCACGGAAATCACAGGGCTGAACCTAATTCCCCAAAGTCAAGCTTACGCATTGATTATCTTACCTGCCTCTCTGAAGGACAAATGTACCAGGCAAACAACATATTTGGGGGGTGGTCAGGAAGCTCCTGGAAGCTAATCATCACGAGGTCTGAGAAAGATGACGGAACAAATCTTCTAACATGAGTAAATCCAATTGGGCAAA
The DNA here is from genome assembly GCA_004026705.1 of Nesogale talazaci. NCBI lineage: Eukaryota > Metazoa > Chordata > Mammalia > Afrosoricida > Tenrecidae > Nesogale > Nesogale talazaci. The sequence continues at coordinate 21,846 of PVJH01010683.1, read as the reverse complement.
GAATGTGCAACCTTCATGTATTAGAAATTTGTAAGTGTATTCACTGGTGTCCCTTCACTGGTGTCTTGTAAGAGGCAAGCTCAGGATTTGAACAAAAACAAGTAATTGTTAAATTTCTCTCTTTATGGTGTTGTCTTAGATTGAATACTCTAGAGAAGCAAAGCCAGTGAGGGGATGGGGAGTGGTGTGTGTGTGTGTGTGTGTGTGTGTGTGTGTGTGTGTGTGTGTGTGTAAATACACAGATATTTATTTCAAAGGAATGGTTTCCACAGCTGTGGAAGCAGGCAAGTCCCGAATTCATGGGTCGGGCATCAATCAGGCCAGAGACTCACGTGGTAGCAAGGGCTGGCAGCCCAAATCAGTTGGTCAAGGCAGGGTGCTGACTCACCTGCTGCAGGAGTTAGTAAGCTCCACAATTGGTAGGTCAGATGGAAGGCTGCTAGTTCATGTCCCAAGAAACAGAAGTCAGAGGATAACGGGTTAGATGCAGAATTGGGAGAGAAAGCTTTACCAGGACATCTCTCTATATAGGATGCACAGCACGTTCTCAAGGAAAGTGACAGGCTTTCAAAGGCTCAGCTTTTTGATTGATTGGTTGCTCTTAACAGAACACAAAAGGGAAGATGATTATATTACATTGTTTAAAGAAAAAAAAAAGGTCACTCCAATACTTTCAAAACCAATCCAAGTTGATGCACAACACAAACCATTCCAAGTGTCTGCACCAGGTACTGACGTTGTGAGTTCACAATCTAAAGAAATACACAACGAGCAGGGCTGGACTCAACCAGCGTGCCCTCTCCCAGACATCCCAGTAAAACATGGCCGTGACTCATGGGGTGGCGCGCTGTTCTTGGCACAGGTGCCCAGAATTACACATGCCTACTGGCGTGGGGTGGGCTCAGGCAAGCAGACTGACAAACACGACCCCAGATCACCTGGAAGACCCAAACCCAGCCCTCCCCTCATTCCCAGCTGGCTGGCTTCTGAGAAAAGGCATTTCTCAGCCTCGGATCTCAATGCTGCCAGCGGGCCAAGCTGTCTCCTCGACGTGAGCTCTGACCTCGATAAGCGATCTCTGGCTTTTACTTTCCTGGGCCACGCTGGATTCACACACCTCGCCTCGGGCTCAGTGGTATGAATCAGACTTCTCTTCGCCCCTCCCAAAACCCAGCACTCTGGGTGCCTTTGTTCTTTTTCTGGCCACATATGAACTCGGCCCATTAAAGAGCAGCTGTGATCCCTCCACACACAACTTTCCATTGGCAAAAATTAGTCAGGTCGGCTGGGTTTGAGGTCAGCCACCTCCTGCAGGAACACCCACCACATACCCCCAACAAAGACACAATGGTAACTGTTCATGAATTCCCCATTTCCACGGGCTGGTAGACACAGATTGGCATATACAGAGATCCTATGGGCTCATTCCATTTCAATAACCAAAACCAATAGGCCTGGCCTTTGGCATAACATGGACGGGTTTTTGTTTTCATATGGACATGCTGCCAACACACTTTATCTGCTCCTGCGGGGACTTGTCTTGACTATTTATACTACTTTAATCGTCAGGTCTTGGTTCCGTGTCACCTTCTTGGTAAGGACCCCACCACCTCCTTCCCTCTCTCCTCCCCTAGGCTTTTCCCCAAATCCCACTTCCTTGCTTTATTTTCTCTCCTATATAGCAACTATTTCCCTGGCTGACTGTTTTCTTACGTAGTGCCCCACCCCACGCCCGCGCATCTAACCTCGGCAAGAGCGGTGGTGGGGGGGGGGGGCACTGTACTCCCCGACTGCATTATGAATATCTAAGAGTGCTGAGCACACTGGAGACCAGTTAACATGAGTTGTCATCTAGTCTGGTCAATTCTGACTCACCCTGACTGACTGTGCGTCCGCGTGCAACTGGGTGCCATGTGTTTGCAGTGACTGATCTTTGCGATACAGTAGATGACCACACCTTCCTTCTGGGGACACTGTTGTGCCAGCATTTTGGTTTGCAGCCATGTATGTAAGTGCCTGTACAACAGGAGCGAAGTGTGGTCTCAAAAATAAACTCCCTGTCATCAGGCCAATAGAAGCGCCCCTCTGAATGTCCAAGATGGTAAATCTTTACCAGAAGAGAAAGCCCCATCTTTCTCTTGTGGAGCATCTGGTAGCTTCAAGCTGTTTGACCTTGTGGTGAGCAGCCCATGGAGTGAGCTGCTCCATCACCTGGGCTCTCGTGGGTAGGATTGACCCCCAACAGTATTTGCTGACGAAACGGAATCCTGGTGTTCATGGACTCACGCTGATAACCCAAGATCAGAAGCATGATCAAAACCATCCGGACCTGAAACTTCTGTAACCACAGAAACAAAGCTCTCTGTCCCTTCATTCTGAACCTCAAGGAGGGAACCAGGGGAGCGGTGAACACTTAGTCCAGTGAGATGTAAATACTTGAGGTTTTTGGCTTGCACTAAGAATTTCAAACCACTGCGTACCATGTCACTGAAATGCATAAGGCTGTTTGCAAAAGGGGGAAAGACTATCCCAAACCCCTTCATAAGGGCGCATCACAAATCCTACCATCAGCTTCCTACTGCCTGCCTTTCCAGACCACTGCCATCAAGTTGGCAGGAGTGCGTGGAACTGGCCCTGTGAGTTTCTGAGAAGGTGACTCTTTACAGGAATAGAAAACCCTCTTGTTCTCCTGTAGAATGACTGGTAGTTTCAAACTGCTGATCCTGCAGACCTCACCCAATGCATAACCACTACACTACCAGGGCTCCTGTCACTCCAGGCCACTCTTCTCATACCTAACCAAGAGACCTTCTGTTGGTCCTCATCCCTGGCACCGCAGCTTCTTGGGTCTGAGGTCTATCGTTACATTCTCTCCCTAATGACATCACCCCTTTCTTTCTTGGTCAAGCTTGTTTGGCAAAAGCACCAACAAACCCTACGATTTGCCTAGTTCACAGCTACACTCAGACTTTGACTGTGACGAGAAGGGGGAGGAGGGGGGAACAATGGAAGCAAGCCAATTGGTGTCACTTCAAACTCATTACCACTAACATCAAGTGATTGGGGGTGGGGGACACAGTGGTATTCCAAGGTAGGATTCTTGCCTTCCATGTGGAAGACCCACGTTCATTGGCCAGCCAATGCACCTAAAGTACCTTGTTCCTATGACACTGAGCAGGTTTTAAGAAAGCTTTGAGATTATAAGAGGAGGCTAGGAAGAAAGGCCTGGTGATGTACTTCCATATATCAGCCAGTGAACACCTATAATCACAGCAGTGTGGCCTGCAACTGGCTGTGCAAGATGGGACAGGACTCAGCAGCACTGTGTGTGTTGTGTACAAGTTGCCATGAGATGAGGGCCAACTTGACAACAGCTAACTGTAATAACTTCAGTATACTCTGAAATGCCAGGTGATCAGATCACAATTCTATCCAGCCATTTACCCACCCAGGCACCTCATTGTGAAGTGCAGAGCTTAATCCATAAAATCTCCAGTGACTTCTCTCCCATCTATTTTTATCAGTTGATGACCTTTTGTCCTCTTTGCTTGAGAAAACTCAAACAGCCAAAAGGACTATCAAGGTTTGCAAGACTGCATATTTTCACAGGCAAGCATCTATCTGCACCCATGTGTTCTGCCTTTCTGCCTGTTACCATAGATTAACTGCCCAGGCTCCTCACCAAAGCCATTCCTCTCCTTGTAACTGTATTGTATGCTCCCATACTCAAGGACAATGTTCCAGCCATCATTTCCCCTTCTCTTCTCCTCTACATCAACATGCTGATCAGTTGTGACAGACCATTCCTGTGAACATGGGGGGAGAGGGGGTGGGGAGACATTGATAGATAGATAGATAGATAGATAGATAGATAGATAGATAGATAATTATTTTCCTCTTCTCCTTTGCAGAAAATACAAAACTAAAGAGTCATCCAAAAGCCATCTCTATTGGCAGGGTGCCATTTTCCTTTTCCCATTCTCTCTTAGACCTGCTCCCATGAGCTTTTGGTTGATTGAGAAGCCCTTATCAAGGTCACTAACCACCTCCACAGCAGTCACTCAGCCTCCTTCTCATTCCTCATCACAGTTGCTCCTAGAATAAAGTGACCAGACATCCCACTTTTTAACAAATTAACAACATCCCGTGGCATTTTAAAATTAAAATATATTACAATACAATACTATGTTTGCATTCTATGAAAATTTTTGTTGCTCCATATAGACCAAATTTTTAATCAAGATCCACCCCCACCCCACCTCACCCCCACCCCCAAGTCAATGGTGTCCCGCTTAAAATCTGGTCACTGTCTCCTAGGGTGTTAGTGGCATTTGACATCATTGAGTGCTCAATCTACATGATCAATTCTCTTCACGTGGATTCCACGACGCAATGACTCTCCTGGTTTTCCTTCTGCTGCAATCATTGACTGACTGGATCTCTTAGTGGTGGAAAGCCCCAGAGCCTGGTCCCTGGTTCTCTTCTGGGTTCCATCTACACTCGGCCCCTCAGTGTGAGAGAAAGGCAGATGCACTGACCAAGTCCCCTGCGAAGGGAGGACATACTGCCAGGCTGCGGAGGATGGCTGTCAAGAGTCGCCAACTGTCAGTGCATGCAGGGTCTGCTCCAGCGGCTGAGAGCACTTCCCAGAGACCCACAGCCAGGGACTGAGTGTGGCAGGGAAAGACAACAGGCATGGCAGCCTATTGAGGACAAGTCTGATAAGCAGTACTAGCTCCAAAACTTTCCCTACCAGGTTGGTCAGCCATTTCAGTTTGACTTCTCCTTCTGCCCATCTGCTGCCTTTCACAGATACAGAGCCTCTCATAAACACATTCCACACGCAAGACATCTCCTGTCTGCTTCCAGAAAAACCAACCTGCAGGCTGTGCGATTCCATCCAGTTTCAGGACACGGCGTGCCATCCACAGGCTAACAACTCATTTCCCTCTCGAGCCCGGCCCCCTCGCTCAACTGCCCAACTGAGTCCTCTGATGCCTGCGTCTGAGTGTCCACCAGGCAGTTTTCCCATCTCCTCCTGGTTCCTTAGCCCAAACACTTCAAGCCTTGTTTGCGATCATTCCCTACACATATCCAATCATCCGGAGGTTCTGATGGCTCCAGTTCTGAAGCATACGCAAACCTAAATCTCTTCATCTAAACCTAAACCTCATCATCTCCCCTACGCCAGAATTCTGCCACTACAGTGACATTCTCTCACAGTTACAGCCTCCAACACATCTCCCTCTTTGCACACTGGAACCAGATCCTTCTGCAAGGTAGATGCGACCACTCGTTGCAGACCCCAGGAGGGAGTCAGAGTGGAGCTGCTCCCAGCAAGTAGATGCGACCACTCGTTGCAGACCCCAGGAGGGAGTCAGAGTGGAGCTGCTTCCAGCAAGTAGATGCGACCCGTTGCAGACCCCAGGAGGGAGTCAGAGTGGAGCTGCTCCCAGCGCTCTGGGAGACCTGCATCCTCTCTCACCCGGTCCCCACCTCTGGCTTTGTCTCCTGCATCTTCTCCCTTAGTGCATGTCACTCCAACCACATGGACCTTCTTTGCCACTCGCCAAAATTTCTAGGCACATTTGTCTTTCTGGAATATTCCAAGCATGCAATGAGTTCATTCCTATTACACTTCTTTTCGTCTTTGTACAAATACCACCTTCTCCAAACTCCACTTCTGGTCTACTCTCCACCCCCATCCCGGGACTGCCCTTCCTGCTAGCACAGCTCTGCTCGTTCTTTCCCACAGCACGCACCCGTACTCACACACTGTACCCCTGGATCACACATCAGTTCACCATGTGATGGTAATTCACACAGTAAGGATCTCCGGCTCCTTGTTCACCGAAGGACCCCAAGGACTCAGGTACCTGTATGGGACACGGGGGAGAGGGGGGCTGCAATATATATGTTGATTAGCTAAAGGAAAAAAATGTTTTTTTTCTGGTAACTGATAGATTTCAGCTCCTAACATGAGCTTATACTGTTACGTTAATGGGTAAAATATCTACCCACACTAAGGATTCCATTTCTGATTTACAATAGCTGGAATTACAATGAGGACGACGATGAAGCCCAAGTTTCCCTGAGAACGTGAAGCAACAGGAACTCCTGGGGACCCGACAGCACCTATACCGCTCTCAGACTGCCTTCTTGAGGGGTCAGAGAGTGTGATCTTTCTCCGATGGAGCCACAATGGTTCTCAACTAAGTCAACAAACCCAACATGGAGCCATGACCGACAGCACCGGGGTATAACTGGGTCACACATGGTCTCGACTAAAAACGATGACCCACCAGTTCCACTGCTGGGGCTGCATCCCACAAGAGAGCACCCTTGCACGCTCAGGAAGATGCCCCAAAGAGCTCATTGCAAATAGGCGCCCAGTGGAACCACGTGTTCAACAGCCACAGACTGAGCACCTTCTACACCCTTCTCACCACGGGACTGTGTCCTAAAGGAAGCTACTCACCGGACAACGAAATCTCAGCAAAAGGGAGAGTCAGCACAGGCCTGGGTTGCAGACAGACCTGGGGCTGAGCCATGTGTGGAAAAGCAAAGCCACCGTTCCCCACACCCCCCAGGCAGGCCCAGCTCATTTCTTTGGAAGCAGAGAGGTGGGGGGTTGGGGAGGGGGAGAGAACCACAGCCAGGAGAGTATGTCGTTTTCTGGATAGGGGCAGCCTGTGATGCAATTTAAAAAGAGTTAGGAAAATCACACTGAAAACTATTTCCCACTGACTACTAACACCATTCCAAATAATATCATCTTTTTAATTTTAAGTGACGGCTATCAAGTTCTGTATAAATAGCACCATTTCCATAAAATTTAAGGAAGGACAACAAAGCAGCAGTTGGAGGGGTTTTTGTGTGTGTGTGTTTTGTTTTGTTTGTCTGCCGTTTCCAGACTGCAATCTTCGAGATCTCTCTTTGGTTTTGAGGAAACCCCATGCTTGAGGGAGGCAGCGGAAGTGCCTCTGAACCACACGACATGAGTGGGGACCACAGAACGCTCGCCTCTTCCTGGCAGTGTCCTGCCGCGTTTCACTCACAGAGCGCACAGTGCGGTCCAGCGGCCAGAAGAGATGCCAGGAGGAAATGAAAAGAGGACATCTGTACGGGCGGAGCCCGCCTGCAGAGTGGTCACGGCCACAGCAGTTACATGCCGGGTGCTCACTAAACGGCTACCATTGGCCACAGCCCGCGGTGTTGCGGAGATCAGCACACAAGGGTTCCTGGCCCAGGGGCCATGCCCACACGTTGTGATGTCTATGCCCTGGTGGCAGCCACTGCGTCAAGCCATCTCTTTGAGGCAGGCATCCCCTCCCATTCACACCTGCCCTCCCTGACCACATGGGAGGGCTCCCTTACAGGGACGGTCCCAGTGGCATGTCCAAAGTAGACAGCGTGTTTCTTGGAATGAAGGGACATCCTGGTTGTATACTTGTTTCTCACTGAACACCTATCTTACTATCTTATCTTTTGCACTTGTTAATATTTTTAAAAATCTACTTAAAATGTTTTAAAATCAAGTTAAGGACCCACATATTTTAAGTGAGCCTCAAACACACCCCTCTCAGAATTCTGAATTCTGAAGTGTGACTGGAAGAGAGGAAAGAAAAGAAAAGCCAGAGACCGGGGTGTTGGGCCATTTAATCTAGCCCCAGGCCTCAGGGGTCTCCTCCAATCCTTGCCAGCTTGAAACTGGTGGTTGACCAACTCGCCCTCCACGCAAGAATTGTGGCTTTGGGCTTCAGGACCGCTAGCCGGCAGCAGACAGAGCAGGCAGTGGCCACTTCCCTGCAAACCCACTGTTTTTACAGTTGTGTGAGTGTGTGTGTGTGTGTGTGTGTGTGTGTGTGTGTGTGGCGGGGGAGAGAAGAGTGACACGGTCCCAAGGTGGAGAAGTGTTTCCATGGATCCAAATTGACTGGAATGGGGTGAGACTACTCTTAGCTGTAAATTCTGACCCAACATCATTTGTGCTTATGGTTTTAATGGCACACACCACGCTGCCAGCCTGAGCCCAGTGCATCGGCAGCTGTAGGGATGGGAGCAGCCCCAAAGGACTGGGCAGCCCTAAGAGCCCTGTAGCTGCGATTTTGCATACAACTGATTTTTACAGAACAACCTGTTCTGTCAAATTGACCAAGCTGATAAGTGAGGGGTGGGTCTGTTTACTCTAAGAGTAATTAGCCTGTTCTTCTGGCACTTCATGGTAGGGTCGATATTCTTTGCCAAGACCATCATTTAAATGTATCCATTATTTTTCTGTTGTTTCCAGGCATTTAAAAAAAAAAAAAAGCACTTCATTGCCATTGAGTCAATTCCAACTCATAACATATGACGCTTTTAACCAGATCGCGACTCAGGTCAAGAACAGTTTAAGACTCCAAGCGAGGTAATATCTTTTGCTTTCTAGCTATGAGATTATTTTAAAGAGATCTTTTATGGCAGATTTGTCTAATGCCATACAGCTTGGTGATCTGTGTTGTGATTATCTTGGTAATAAAGTATGCTACATTCAGAATACAATTTTACAGGAAAGTTCAAATGCATTCACATTCCGTGGTGAGCTTCCCAATTCTCTCCAGTTCCAGGGAAGGATTAAGGAGCTCAGCACAGTGTCATTTTACATTTCTATGGACCACAAAATAAAATAAGTATCCCAGGTAGAGTAAATTACTTAAGCCAGGAGCTATTTGAAAATACAATTGCTTGAAGGAAGCTCTCTTACATTTCTCAAACTAAAATTGAGAGCAAATGAGAAGCCCTTCAGGACCTCTACTGACTATTCAGGCTTGTTCTCAGCCTCTGCAGAGGGGGTGGGGGGTGGATGAATGACCTCCCTGTGGCTTTGCAAAAGGCGTACAGAAGGTGCCAGCTAACTGTGGGACTGGAAAAGTACCAGGACAACGGGCACGCATACAGGGTGAAGTGGTGCTCACTCACAGGCGCTGCTGGTAAGAGTTCTGTGTCCTCTGGATCAGCAATTCCTGCAGCCACTGGGGGCTCTCTGTGAAGGGCACAAGGCTGATGCATGCGCCCGACTGCCAATCAATGGACAGGGCAGAGATTCGAGCGCACCTAGAGGTGGCTGAGAAGAAAGGACTGACTGGCAATCTAGCTCCAAAAGTTCAGCCACTGACAACCACAGAGGGCACTCCTGCACCCCATGTGGGCGCACCAAGCTTCAGGGCCATCCCAACAGGCACTGCCACAGGAAGGCCAGTAACCATGGCAGACAGATGGGTAGGCAGTCTGAGAGGGAATGGTGGCAGGCACATTTTCTGGGTCAGGGTACAACCCGGGGATTAGCAAACCATGTCTATAAAGGACCAAAAGACAGACATTTTACGTTTGATGGCCATATAGTTTCTTGTGATTGCTCAAGCTTGCCACCAGCCACAAACAATATGTAAATGCCTGACTCTGTTGCAATAAAACTTCATTCATTACCCTCATATTTGCATTTTATAAAGTTCTCAAGTCACTAATTATTATGTTTATTTGATCCTCCTGCCAGTCCCTAAGCGATTTTAAAATGTTCATACATGTTTACAGGCATTAAGATGCTGGAGGGGGCGGGCAGGATTTGGCCAGCAGGCAGTAGTTTGAGGATGCCCCCTCCAAGATTGTTACCCTGCACTCAAGAGAACACTAACGAGAGAAGAGGGCTCCTCAGTAACACAGCCCTACACACACACACACACACACACACACACACACACACACACACCCTTTTTCTTCTCTGTGGTTTCCAAGTACTCCTCTTCTGCCCCGGTATCTGCTTGTGTGCCTGTCTCATCCACTGAGCGATCAGCTCCAAATGGGTAGTTCCCTGTCTCATAGCTTTCTCAATATCGAGCAACTGTTACAGCTTCAGGGATGAAACCATTTTCCGGGAAAGCAAAGTCAATGATATTCATATATGTATAAGAAATAATTCTGTCAATAAATACTTATATATCAATAAAATATTTTATATCAGCCTAACCCAAGGCAACTCAAGTCCATGACCAGATGCTAGCAGAAGGCCTGCAGACTCACACAGCTGCCAGCAGACTGGGAAGCAGGGAGACCCCAGGCTGATAGGTGCAGAGTCCAGGGCATTCAAAGTCAGCAGGAACATGGTCAGGCCCAGAGAGCTTCCAGGGTCAGCAGGTTGCATGGACTATCAACCCCAGAGCCAGACTCACAGTCCAGACCTGGAAGCAGGTGAGACGGACGAGAAACCAGTTCTCCACAACATCTCTCACAAATAGGCCACTCCAACAAGGAGACACTGGGTTGGGACCTAACTGATCGGTTGGACTTCACCCCCACTTTCACATAAGTGCAAGCACATACACACACACACACACACACACACACACACACAATCTAACCAGCAGACCCCCTCCACTACAGAATGCCAATGTCAAACTGTGACTTAGGGGGTCATCCATGAGACCTGTTCCACCCAAGACCTCCCACTGCCTGGTTTCATAGCACTGGGTGTTGGTCTTTGAGGATGGTTAGTAAAAGTCATGGAAGGGAACTGTAGGCATTTCTCTGAGCCTAGTGCAACTATTAGTTTGCCCTATTTAAAAGGAGGCATACTAGACACCTGGGGGGTGGGGGGGTGAGATCTGAAAGCAGTAAAAGCCAATGAAGAAGCTGGCAGGCTTCAGTCATGAGATGATATGGCAAGGAAGAGAGGACGATAAGCCCAGGCAATCAAAAGGGTAAGACATGGCGGTTGCCTGATTCTTATCATGGTCTCAGGGAACCAAAGGCCCTCACAAGCCAATTCTGACTCATAGCAATTCTCCAGGCCAGAGGAGAACTATTCCAAAGGGCTTCTGAGACTGTCCCTCTGGACGGGAGCACATAGCCCCATCTTTCTCCCCCAGGTCAGCTGGTGGGTTTGAATCTCTGACCTGTGGTTAGCACCCTGACACTTTATCCACAGCAAAACCAGGGCTCCTTGGAGCTGATACTAACTTATGTAATGCAGACCTGGAAGGAAGGACATCCCTTCCCCTGCCAGCAGGGGACGATGATAAGAGGGCCTTGACCTTGACCTTGCGAATCACTGCTCCAGGTGCGCCCCCCTTTTCCCCTCTGATCCTGCTTTACCAGCCAACCTTCAACAGAAAGCACAGTGTCTACTTTTGGCTAGCAGTGAGTAGTTATACATGGTCCTTCTCTTCAACTGTCTCTACGTCTGCCAGGAAGATGTACAGAGCCTATAAAACAGGATGCTTGGGACAATTTAAAAGCTAACTTATGGAACTCTTGAACAACTATGTAGCGAGATTCATACCTCTGTACCAAGGAAACACCAAGGACCACCCAAGAATCTGTATGGAAATGATTCATGATTAGTCCGGTTTGGATCGAGCCTAGAGGATGACTTCAGACAGACACATCACAATCATCCAAGGTGAACAAGGGTTTAAGGGGCCAGGAGTAAGGGAAAAGAAGGAAAATCCCCCAGTGTAGAGAGACCTCCAGTACAGGGGGCTGGGGGGTGGGGTGGTTATGAACACTATGAAGCACTAACAGAGCACAAAGCCGAACTAGTGCCAGCACAGCTTCTCTACTCTCCAGCTCTGTCAGGATCTCTCTGTTTGATTTGAGACCGCGTTCCCTAATCTGCAAAATGGAACTAGAAGTGCCTGGGCAAACACTCCAAAATAGCATCGTGCACTTATTAAAATGCACTGGCTAGCATCCATTTTAAATGGTATGTATGTATCCTTTTCTTTTGTGAAGAAATCTCTATAGCAACGAAACTTGAATACCTGGGTATTAGGCCCAAACTTATTGCCCTATTAAGTTTGGCAAGAATGGTGGTGTTTGTTCTCCCTGAAAGCACAGCAGTTCATTAAGAGCAGTCACAAAAACCCGAGGGGTCTTGCCCATGCTGGCTGGGGTGAGGGAAAAGACTGCACGAAGAGTCCAGTTGTTCGCAAACAAAGGCAGACAGGACACGTTCTGCTTCTTCACGACCTTATCATTTATCACATGAGAGCTGGAGATCTGCTCATTGTTCATTTGTTAGGGGTTGGATTGTGTTCCCCAAAAAAGATATATTGAGGTCCTAACCTCCAGTACCCACAACAGCGATCTTGTTTGTAAATAGGTACTTTTTCAAGATGTTGTTAAATAGTCAACATGGGGTCATACTAGAGTAGACTAGGGGCGGGGTGGGGGTGGGGGGGCGCCTGACTCAGTCTGACAAGAGGCAGAGGGAAGGCGGCCAGGAAAGCTGAAGGCTGAGAGTGGGAGGTGAATCCACAGTCAGGAAGGCTCAGAATTACCAGGAACCACCCTAAACAGGTGGACACCCGGAAGAATCTTCCCTTGGAGCAGTGGTTCTCGACCTTCCTAATGCCTTAGCTCTTTAATAAAATTCTTCCTGTTGTGGTGACCCCCAATCATAAAATTAGTTTCGTTGCTACTTCATAACTGCAATGTTGCTATTGTTATGAATCATCATCTACATATCTGATATTCAGAATATATTTTCATTGCTGCAAATTGAACATAATTAAAGCATAGTGATTCATCACAAAAACAATATGTAATTCTATATTGTAGAATATCTATTTCCAATGACAAATAAACAAAATTTTGTCTGGAAGCATGGTGTAGCATGGGTAACAGTCCTCACTCTGGGTACTTCTATGCGGGCATATCTGCATGCAGGCAGACCTGCCTGGAGATGGATCAATGAGCGGTGTCTTGGTTCCTAAGACCATCAGAAATATATGTTTTCTAGTGATCTTAGGCGGCTCCTGTGACCCCAAAAGGAGTCGTGACTCACAGGTTGTGAACCGCTGCACTGGAACTAGAGGATGCATGATCCTGCTACAGCATGACCACAGACTTCCAAAGCGTTGAGAATCCTGACTACTCCACAGAAGAACAATGTGACTACTGACTTCCACAAAGGCTGAGAGCCTTTGAGACCACCTCCAGCACTGTGAGGGGGTGCATCTGACTCAAGCTACCAAATTTACATTACTTCGTTACAGCAGCATTGTTTACACGTTCATCTTTATAAGTTATGATTTCCAGCATCCTCATTATTACAATATTTTAATTCCACATAACACTACTTGGTGTCTTATCATTCACTTCATTTTTTTTTTTCAGTTTTTTAGGCATCACTGCCCTCTGGTGGTGGGAGTAGGAGGCCCAGCCTTTGCTCCTGTGAGCTGGAAGTGAACCTCCATCCCAGTGGGCCGCCGTCCTGTAAAAAACCACTATGCCACCTAGGCTGAGTCCCATTCACTTCATTTTAATGGCCATTGTCCTTCTCCAAACTGCTTCATGGACAGCAGCATGAAGGGCTACAGAGAAAAGGCTGTAGACACTTGCAGAGCAAGTGTCAATGAATCATGTTCCGACTCCCCAAAATAACCCAAGTGCTAATTATCACAAGAGCTTCACCTCAGGATTGTCAGAAACCTGACAAAGCTTCATACTAAACAAATTGACTTTGAAAGTTTCTCCGAATTCAAATTCACTTATTTACATTATGCTGAAAGCACTTTACCAACGTGATGGCAAGTTAACAGAAGACGAGTTCACTTGGACTAAAGGGAAAACTCTGTAAAACTGACATTCAGAATGGCATGTTATTTTTCACTCTTAAGAAGACATATAGCCAGAAGCAAAGAGGGCAGGAATTAGTACTCGTCGCATGTACCTTGGATGTGTTAGCAGGAGGGAATAGGGGCGCAAGAAAGAAAGTCCCTTGGTCAAGTGGACCACACAGGATGGCCTGTCACGGGGGCTGCAGTAATGCACTCAAACGTAACAGCTGGGAGGGTGACCCAGGACCAGGATGACACAGGACTGCTCTGCATCAGAACCAATGGCATGGCTCCTAATATCAGCGATGCTTCATTTCCATATCCTGGGCTGCCAGAACCAACCAAGCCGTCCTAGAAGGAATGCAGCCAGAACGTTCCCCTGTAGAAAAGGCGGTGAGACTCAGGCGCATGTGCTTGTCCTGTTATCAGGAGAGACCAATCGCTAGACAAGGGTAACACTCTGGGTAAGGGGGGAGGTCAGTGAAAATGAGCAAAGGCCTCCAGGAGACGGTCTGCCCTCACAGCCACAATGGACTCAGGCACGGGACGATCATGAGGCTGGCATTCCAGTCTGAAATGTGAAGGTCATCACCAGGCAAGCTTATTCCAAGACCACTAAACGTGACAACAGCGTGTGTCCTTGATCCTCAAAAACAGCCTTCAATATCCAAGCCTGGGCCTTGAAATATCCCGGTCTTGAAAAAAAGGCCTTCAATATTTTAAAACAAGTCTCTAACGTTCCACATCGCCTTTTCTAAACGTCCAGGTGAATCTTTTTCTGCAATGTGTTAAGCTGGAAGATCAACAATTTATTCCTGTGAGCTACATGTACCAGAGACATTGCATGTGCCATTAAAATGCCACCGTGTGCCTTGATTTCCTATCCCAAATGGCCCAACCAAAAAGTATTCTTTCACCTTCCGATACGCGGTCAGGATTTGGAAAGGCTAAAAATAGCAACCCTGACTTCACATCACGAGGTGCACGGGCATCTCCAGAAGGCCCAGGGGTCTCAGAGAGACCCGTGCGCAGGTCCCAACAGCCACACATGCGCTGGCAGCATCTGTGACGTGATCACCTCCAATGGCCTTTCATTGGTAAGGGGACATTCACATCACCAAGAAGGAAAAAAACCAGTAAGACGCCAGTTGGTAATGGCAAACTACATGCAGCAGCAGCAGCGGGGGGAGGGAAATGAGGCCACAATGACCAAACATGAGCATCTAGATTCTTTCATATACTATAGAATATAAAAGCTTTACCACCTTAGTAGAATGCCGAGCAAAACGTCAGTGATGCAGTTGGCAACATCCAGGATGAGGAAAATGCTGCAAAAGACATAGGCGCTCGGCAAGCAAAAACTAAATCCCTGGCCAGCGAGTCCGTTCCAACTCACGGCAGCCTTTGACAGGGTTTTCTCAGCTATGTAGATCTTCCTCGGGCCAGACAGTCTCATTGTGTGTGTGTGTGTGTGTGTGTGTGTGTGTGTGTGTGTGTGATCACTACCTGGTGGGAGTAGGAAACCCAGCCTTGCTCCTAGAGAGCTGCTGCTGGATTTGAACCGTCAACCCTGTGAGCTGCAGTCCCACACACAACCACTGTGCCACCAGGGCTCGGCCCAGCCTCATTTTTCTCTGAAGGAACAACTAGTGTGCTTGGTCAACAGCACTCCAAGACCTCCTTAAATGAAAACAAGAGGGTGGTGGGGCGGGTGACAAACAGGCAAAGAGGGCAGGGGGTCTTTTTATTGATTATTAATGATTTAAGGTATACATCAGGAATTTTGGGGGAAGTTCATAAGGTTTGCACTCAACTATGACCAAAAGGTCATTGGTTCCAATCCACCCCACAGCTCCTTGGAAACCCCAGGGATCTGTGTTCTGAAAGGGCTGCTCTGCACCCCACACATGGACTCGGCAGGAGGCAGGATCCATCCGAGGACATGGTGCTGGTAACATGCCCATCGCTCAGTTGCAATATACGGCGTATCTGGCTCAGGATTCAAAAAGATAAGTGGATAAAAATGAAGTGACAGGAAGGTAAAATTTTAAAATCAAGTGGATGTTTTGACAATAAGAAGGAATTATAGTTCACGTGGCTTTTTGTGTTATCTTTCAAAGGTGCAGGAGGTGATGTCTACAGAAATAAGGTTTTGCTTTGAAGACTCTAACAGAGGGGGTGGGGAGAGCAGGTAGCAGAGCTTGGTGAAGGTATAATCATTATAGAAGTGCGGCCATAGGTACTAAGAGGGTCGTGCAGGGGTAGGGGTAGTGGTGGTCACTACACTACTTTGAACTTGCCTGTGTTTGAAATGGTCCACAATAAAAAGAGGTTTAAAAAACAACGGAAGGCTTTATTTTAAGAAAGACTGCGGTCTAGGTCGACGTGCCCAGAAAATGCCTCGCAGTGGCCTGGGGGTTTTGTGTGTGGCCTGCAGAGATGTTTGGTTTGGACTATGGGGTGTTTACAGAAATGTGACTTGCCCCCCTGCTTGATCCAACATTTCAAAATAAGAAGACAGCCTATAAAAATTAGGATTTCCGACTTCTCTTTAAAAAAATAGGAAGGTCTGGCAACGCTGGGTCATGGCAATAAGCCCTGGAGTCTGAGCGGGCCCCACCCACATATCTGGCCTCCCTGGTCCTGAGGACATTGAAATCTGTCCCTCCACCACGGCTGCCCCTCCACAAACCTGGAGGTGTCTTCAGAGCAGTTGCCTGAGTACCAGCAGGAGGGCCCAGGTTCCCAGAATTACCATGTTCCATTATCCGGCCAGACCACTAGAGCTCTGTTTGCTGACCGGCAACCACAAGCTCCTAAGACAACTTCGATAGGAGCTTTTGTGATTGGAAACATCTGGGTCATCAAAAGGCTGCAGAGTAAACCCTGGAGTTCTTGTCCTTCACTTGGCCCGAGAACCTCTAGGCAGCTCTGCTAATTTCCTTTATGATCCAGGCCGCAGAACTGGCTCCTGCCTGGCTTCACAGACTCCCAGAAGGCCAAGGCAGGATGGATGGAACGGCGAGCTCTGTCAGAGCCTACCCCCTCATTTTAGAGATGAGAGTCCAGCCAAGGGAGGCTGGAGAGTCCACCCATGCCTTTTTTCCAAGGGGTCACTGGAGGATGGGATAGGGATGGACTGTAATGTGGGGCGGAGTCCTGATTCCTAGCCCCACCCCAGAGTGCCTCGAAGACATCTGGTTCCTTTTCCTGGCTGGACCAAGGAATAGGAGCAAAAGCACTAGGAAAGGGGGTTTGGATCTCAGAACCAAAGCCACTAGAGCAGCAGTTCTAAGGCACAAGGTGAGTTTTTCTACTCCTGTGAAGATTCTCAGTCTTGGAAACCTACGGTGACAGTTCCACTCTGTCCCATCTGGTCCCTATGAGCTGACGTCACCGGGCGTCAGTAAGCTCTTTGAACTATGCAGAATGGTGTCCCTGGGTGATGAAAAGAGCAAAAACACTCAACTGCTAAGTGGAGCAGAGGCCAGGTGATAGCATTCCCAAAGATGAGTCACAGAGCTACCCTGACACACAGGGGCCTTCCAGGCCTCAGGACTGACTCAATAGCAATGGGAAGTTTTTTCCCGGTGCAGAATGAGTGTCTACAAGATCTTAGAGGACCTGATCAATGTTATTCCTATCAGCAGTTACCCTTTCAGCAGAGACTACATTAAGCAAAGCTGGGTCTGGGAAGCCCTAGGACCTAAGCTTCTCAGGTTCCTTCAGAGCCAAGATCACCCAGAGCATTTTCCTGTTACTCGTGTAGCAAACATCTCTGGCGTGCCCGACATGGCCCAAGTCCTAGGCAGAGCAAGGAGGACACAGAGGGAAACAGGATATCAGGATTTGAATCTGCAGAATACTGCAGAAGCACTAAAAGAGAGGCAGGATCATTCCTGATCTTCAAGAGAGAAGTAGAGGTGAGAGGAGCAGTAAGCGCATTGGAGGAGATGTCAAACGTGATTGTTGTCTTGACAGATGACGAACCCAGGAATGAGTCAATTCAAGGGAAAGATCAGATTTAGACTTTTTTTTTTTTTGCATCACTGCCCTCTGGTGGTCGTGGGAGCTACCCAGCCTTGCTGCTGCTGGATTTGAACCGCCAAGCCAGTGGGCTGCAGTCCCGAACTCAACCACTACGCCACCGGGCCTCAGCCCAGACTTAGACTTTCATCCACAGAAGATCATCGATCCTCTTCTCAGTAGTGAGACTGCTCCAGGGGCCCTACCTCCCCAGGTAGGTGCTGACCTCTCCCTCCCAGCCCCAGCCCCAAGCCATACCCATCAAAGCCACAGATCCCTATGAAGGTTTCCTTTCTGCTCTCTCATGCTTACTCCCGACATGCGAAGCCACCTCCCCCATCATCACGTCAAATGGACTCTTGGGGACCTCATCTCCTTGATACCTACCTAGCACCTGAAATGACTAGCCAGGTCCCTTCATTTGAAGTCAGTACTAGGTACAGAAGAGCCTGTATGAGCTTCCACTCCAATTTAATTATCAGAGCCCTGGAACTGGTAAAGGACAACACAGCACGGAATGTACCATCAACCCCTGGTGAATGGCAGGGCTGGTACATGTGGGGCAGGGACACTTCAACTAATCAGACACTGGGTGTTGGTGAGAAGAAGATGGGAAGTGAATTCTGGGTAGATAACCCACCGACATCGGTCTTAATTTTCTCTCCTATGACTTACACGAGTGGTTCCTTCAGAAACATCCCTTGGCTCCTATTCTTCATGCCCCCTGCACATCTAGGTACAGAGAACATGCTTCACGCACACATCCCATGCCTCCTGCGGTTCGATTCTTTTACAATGAGAGCTCCAACAGGAGAGCATTGTTAAGCTCCCCTACATTCTGCTCCACATTCCAGACCCCCCTCCCCAAATCTGACCAAAAAACAGTTGCCCCGTTGTCACAGCCTCCGTGGCCTCTAACGCATGGCAGCCCAGGTATGACCAAGCAGAACTGGGCTCCACAGGTTCTCAGTGGCTGGTTTTTTCCACAAGTCAATAAGCAGGGTTTTCTTCTCAAGTCTGTCTCTCTCTCTCTCTCTCTCTCTCCTTAAATCTCCAACCTTTCAAGCATGTTAACCTTTTGAACCCCTCAGGAACTGCGAGCATCTGATCTCCCGCCTATGTGGCTCTGAATCTCAAGGTAGAACGAAGAGATGGACAGGTGCAGGAGGGCCGTGCACACTGAAACCGCCTAAGGCTTCGTGACTCAAGCTCTATGTATCCTCATCCATCAGAGCGCCCAGGTCAAAGGGCCACTGAGCAGGAAGAAAAGCATCAGCCTCTTAGCAGGGAGACAAATTTCCCCACAATCACATGGGACGAGAATTGGTTCCCAGAATTTATTTATGTAGCTTCTAGGACCAAAGCCACAACCAGCCACCTGGCCATTTTGGAATATATTTATGAAACGAAAACTCATTTCTGTTAAATTATGAGAAGTCACAGAAAATTATATAAGTTCTCTTTTGTTTGTTTATTGTTTTTTGGGCATCACTGCCCTCTGGTGGTGGAAGTAGGAGGCCCAGCCTTTGCTCCTGTGGAGCTGCTGCTGGAATTGAACCTCCACCCCAGTGGGCCGCAGTCCCGTGCACAACCACTACGCCACCGGGGCTCAGCAGAAAATTATATAATTTCAATAACTGAAATTTAAGTTTGCTGTTGTTTTCAGTAATAAGAAGGGAGTCAAGGGAAATTTTAAAAGAACTGTCTGGACTGGGTAGAATGCCTGGCTTGAGGGACACCCCAGCTATATTTTATAATCAGTGGAGCGTTCAGATAATCACTGGACTAACTCCAATGTCAGTGATTCAAAACCACCAGCTGCTCCATGGGAAATAGCTGAAACTCTCTCCTCATTGAAACTCTCAAAAACTCTAGGTAGGGGCACTATGCGCCAGAATCAACCTGATGGCTGTGGGATTGGGGTGAGTTTGGATTCTTAAGTTTTCACCTTGAACTATCATTCTCTTTCTGCTTTCTGCACAGCCATTTCCCCACTTTTGAACTCTCAACTTTAGTCTTTTAAAAAAAAAATTAGGCTTCTTCATTATTAAATAATATTCTAAGGAGCATAGAATTTGTGGTTGGCTTGTGCTAACATTTAGATTAAATAGTAGGAAGCTACTGTTTCATGAAGAAGATGTGACTTTAAATTTATAATCATCTATATTCAAGTACTGGAGGTACTTTTGTACAAAAATGCACATACCTTTCTGTGTGTGCACGTCAACATATCGGAATATGTTCCAGGAATGAAGAACAAAAAGCACAGGAAAAATAACAAAGTACTAGCATAACTACGTTTCAATATTTGGTCCTGGGGCCATTATTTTCCCTCTTCTATTTTTCTGCTCTTTCCCAAATAATCATTCATTCATAGTAACGAAAAAGTTATTGTTTTATCCATTTACACCAAGATTTGTGTTTATAACATGTGCTTATATCTTTATAGTAAAATGCCAGATAGACCCACATGTCCACCAAAAATATACCACATAGTAAAAAAGGGGGGTGGGAGTGGGATTAACTTGGTTTCCTTTCTAAATTAAATGTTTACTAACAGTAAAGAGAATATAAAAGTCCTTTTACGTCAAGAATGCTATGTATATCCTTCAAGTGTCTGCCAGTTTTATAGCTGACCATCTGTCTCATACATTTTAATACTGTAATGTAGTTCCTTTGTTTGTTTATTTGTTTGTTTTTCCGTTTTGAGGTCTACTTTCCAAATCAGGCTGCACATGCGCCCCTGCATGCATGCTGGCCAACAGGCAGAGCTAGCTCTCTGTCCTGGCAATCGCCAAGAAAACAGTGCTATGCAGAGGCACTCCTTGAGACCTCCTATATGCAGCCCCGTGTAAAGGGCCGCTCTCAAACACTCCCCCACTTTCTCCCAGGAAAAGCTGTGCAATGTTTGAAGCAGACTCCTGATGACACACACTCATGAAGGCAAACATGAGCAGATGTATGTTTGCCATACTATTTCCCTAACTACATATTGCTCAGGCTACCTCAAAATTAGTTAATGTTCCACCAGATAGGTAAAGGGAAGGATGGAGGGAGGGAGGGAGGAAAGGAAAGGAGGGAGAGAGGGGACAGCAACAGGAGGGATTTCAGGGCAATGGTGTAGCAGGCTGGAATGTAAAGTGCTCTTGCTAGCTGTTGTCTGACTGGGCCTGGTCGCAACGCCAGCTCCTATGCACAGAAGAATGAGGTGCTGTGCTTTCGCAACCCATCCCCATGACAGCATGTAGATGAAATCATTGCATTCCATGGGGTTTTCTTGGAGGTCACCGGGACTCTCTTACTATCCCATTGTCATCTGACAGGCCATTGAAACCTGTGCAGCATCACAGTAACTGATGGGGATGAACCAGGTTCCTGCCCTGGGAGGCAAGAATTCTAGTGCTGCATACCAAGGTCCCCTCATCATGTAAAACAGACCCCCAGTGAGAGAACAAGATGGTTTTCCATATCCACTGCCCAGAGGGCTGGTCAGGTAGGAACAACTTCTGTGTAGGCACAGGTGCACATCTCTCCTACAACAGCTTCATTCATATATCAACAGAGAAGCCCGAGGGCTCAATGGTTAAGTGCTTATCTACTGGCTGAGGGGTTAGTGGTTTACAGTGATCTGAAGAGGACAGAGAATACTGAAGCATACCAGGCTCCATCAGCTTTCTTCACCACATTTGCTTATGCGCTATAGTTCATTTTTACATGGCCTTTCTGGTCATGATCTTGTAACTCCCACCATTGATGCTGAAAGGTTTTTGTAGTGCCTCGAGGGGACTGGACAACTTGCTAATACTACAGATAAACGGCATTGCACCTTTGTGGAGATGACACCACGCAATTAAGTACACCGAACCCTGAAAAGGAGAGTAGCTAATTTTGACATTCACTGGGCTTAAAAAAGGGTCAAATTCCAAAGTATAGGGGAATCCCACTAACATCAAAAAAGAAGAAGAATGGAATTAATCCTTTGAGCCCCAGGTTACTCCGAAGAGGACCTCCTATTTGGAAGAGACACACAGAGAGGGAGTTGTTACCCTGGAGATAGTGAGGAAAAGCAGAGAAACAGCAGCAGGGGTTGCATACAGTGAAGGACAAGGAGAACCAGAAGTCCAGCTTTGGATGAAGTAAGGGACATGGAGCACAGCAGTGATAGTGTGGGGCCTCTGGGGCTTGGCAGTGCTAGGTTTACCAGCCCACAGAGACAGCAGGAGAT